>JAQQSV010010615.1:0-13222 GCA_028646515.1 Pseudochirops corinnae | reverse complement strand
GAGCCTTCTATGCACTTCAGTTTCCTCCTCTGTATAAAATGGAGAGATTGGATTCAATCAGCTCCAATATCCCTCCCAGCTCTGAATTTGTGATCTCATGACCCAGTGTGCCTCTCAGAGAGTCAGTGAGCATGTGTATGTGAGAATGTTGGTGTGGTTATGGCAGCACATATGCATCCTCCTGTAGGAGAGGAGTAGTCAGTGTGAACCGGAATGTCATTTAGGAAGTGCAAGGCAACAGGAAAATGATGAGTGCTCATCAATTACATATGGTTCTTTCAGTAGCCTAGGATATAGTTTTCTGATGAAAACCTACTTATCTTGGCTACCAATTCTTTGTAGCCATTTTCTATTGCCCTTCCAGACCAAAGATCATTCCCCTTGGCAGTGAAAAGAGGAGAAAAAAGCCCAGGGGAGGTGCTATTCTCTCTCTCTCATCTGTCATATTTGTGATATTTGTCCCATCCACTACAAACAGTGGTCCTATCCCTTCTTTGAGTCTCCTCTTTCTCTCAAAAATATCTACCAATTCCTATCACAGCTCATAAACCTTCCTTGGCAGTCTCCATGCATTTAGAGATTTAGCACCTCTGATACTTCATATATACTATCGCACCATGATTTTTAAAAATTTTTTGGATGCATCCTCCGACACACCTGTTCTTGTTTCCATCTTCCCTATAGTCTTTTTAAAATGTCTTTGAAAATTCTAGTTGATTGATGAGCTCCCTGTATATTCAAATTGTTCTTTCTATTTTCTTCCTTATCAAAATATGCTTGTCTAGAATTTTATACTTAAGAGCTTCTTATTCCTCCTGAGTTGGTTCACCCCAGCAGATTTTTAAGCCATGAGATTCCACATTTCCCTCCTCTGAATCTTTTGAAATCCACTGTCTTAAAGATAGGGTGCATGTCAAACTGTTTCTAGTTCTTCTCTTCACAAGCACAAAACCTAGGATTGAATGAATACCTCCCCCCACCCCACGGTGGCCTTCATTTCCACTAGCATCTCATTCCTCCTTCTTGGTAAGAATACCATACACAATAGTAGATTCCTCTCAAAGATTTTTCTAGCTAAAAGGCCTTTGAGGCAAATAAAGAAATTATTAGCTGTTATGCTTGGGGCAGAGAAGAGCTTCCATAGATGTCTGTATAATTGAAGCCCCTAATGTGATATTATGCCTGTCTACCAGGAACATAATCTATTCTCTACTTAACATTTTTGTCTGTTTTCTCTTTCTGTTCAAGTAGTCTGTAGTATACTGTGATGATATTCTTGTTTCTGTCTTCATTGGCCTTCATCCAAAAGCTCTCCACCATGCTTCTCCCCTTTCGTTCCTGTATTTCGTAATGATTGCTCAGCAGTCATTGCCGGCAATCCAGCATATAAAATTCATTTAGTTCATAAAGAAAAGCCCAATGGCAATGGAGCTGTGGCCCCAGCTAAAGACTTCCAGACTTGTGATAGTTTCTACAAGTCTTGGGTAAGGCATGGAAAGATATTCTTCTAGGTAATAGAACCAGGGACATTGGATATCGTTTTCTTACTCATAAACCATCTTTTATAATGACCAAATAAATATGTCATACATTCAGCAAATATTCGCTACCTATAGCTTATAGAAAGCTACACTTATACTGGAAGAAATACATAGTACAAAGTTTGGATAAGACAAAAACTTCATGGCCCTCAGAGTCTATTAAGAGGATCAGACAGACTCAGAGAGTACTTAATACTCTATTACATGACAGAAGAGGTGCTATGCAAAGACCCAAGGGAATGGTTCTTATGAACTGGGATTATTGGTCTAGGGGAGGGGAATCAGAGAAGGCTTCCTGGAGGATGTTGTGTTTGAGGGAGAGTCTAAACGCTGGGTAGGAATTCAGCATGTGAAGAAAAGGCATGAGGACATACTAGATCTAGGAATCAGCCTAAACAAAAGTACAGAGCAGAGAGAGAACATGTAATGTGTGAGTGGGTCAGAGAGTAGTCCAGTTTGGCTGGAGCATAGAGTGACTGTAGGTGAGTGTTAGGAAAACTGAAAAGGTTGAATGGTTTCAAGATTATTTTGAAAGGCCTTGAATGCCATACAAGAACACTTGGACTTTATTCAATAGGAAAGCATTACAGAGTTTTAAGCAGAGAAGAAACACAAGCAAATCTGTACCTAAGGGTCCTAGTCACATGAATTCATGTCCTATCTCTGAGCTAATATATGCCCTCTTTCCTTCTGTTTTTTCCACTTCAGACATCCGTAAGCGATGAGAGCTAAAGATTAGCCAATAAGAAACTTGGACAAGTGGGGTGGCCACAGCAGCCTACCTTGTCCTGGATTTCTTTCTGAAGTTCTTTGTATTCTGGGGATGTAGGGTCAGGGTTGGTAAGGTCGTGGTTAAGGATCTTGAAATGAAACTGGTATTCCCCTTGTCCAGCGGTACTCTGGGACGAATAACCTAGAGTTAGAGTGGAGGGAGGAAGAGTTCATAGGATCATCAGACTCAGGAGGAATGGGCTTCAGTCAGTTCTCATTTTATAGTTGAAGAAACTAAGGCCAATGGGGGAAGGGAACTTTCTCAGATCATACCACTAGTGTCAGTTAGGACTTGAACTTGGGCCCTCTGAGTCCAAATCTACTCTCCCTTTCAGCATGCTTTCTTCAGGAAGTTGCAACCAGAGATAGGGACCCCACAAAACTATACAGGCAAGCTGGGATTGAAGAGAGTATACTAAGCCAGCCTTGCTGGAAATCAACATCAGAGATGAAGGGCTGGGGATAGAAGTGAGTCTGACCTGCTGACCCACTCATTATTTTTACAGTTTTGTTTTAAAACTTTGTTCAAGTCTTGATGTCTTTTTGTTTTTATGGTATATTCATTTCCAAATATACCCTTTCCCTCCCCTTACATGAGACTCTCTTTTCATTGAAGGTTTTTTCAAATCAGTTTAGCAAAACCCACTGACATTGTGACCTCACTTGACAGCATATTCAGCATTTCCCTCCTCTCAACTCTTCTCTGGGCCAACACTTGATCCTTATCATTTTATAGAGGTGAGTTTGGGGTTTTTTATTCTTTCCAGTTACATTGCTGCAGCCCCTGTGTATATGGTTTTCCTGCTTCAGCTTACTCACTGTACATCTGTTTGATACATCTTCCTATGTGTCTCTGAGTTCTTCATATGGATCACAACTTACCTGTCTCCCCATCTTACCGGCGAGTATCCTTCAGTAGATTCCATGAGTGTGAGTATTGCATGTGGGAGGGGAGGTGTTTTTGCTTGTTGGAGACAGGGGAAGGGGAGATACAAGTCTAGGAAAGCAGCAGCCCAGGGCAGTCTTGGAACATCTATGTCCCTTCCCTTTGAGAAGTGATGGAACTTTTGCTTAAGAAAAGCCATCATCCCCAAAGATGATGTATAGCAAAGATGTATTTAAATAAAAATTAAACCAAATCTAACATTTCACTTTGGTCACAAGGAGGGAAAATGAAGATACGCCTAAGGGAGTCACCTAATCAGAGCTTGGATTCAGTTCAGTAGAGAGAAACAATAGCTTGCTGACTCAATGTTCTAGCTGAGAGCATCGTAGAATCTCAGAGTCACCTAGCCCTAGCACCCCCTGAAGAAAGCATCCTGCTACTAGTCTATAAGAAGGAACCACAGGAAAAGGGAGATTTGGAGGAAGGGAAGAAAACCCCAAAGTGACAATGACAAAAAACTTACTCTGAGTGAAAAATACCCAAACTTTTTCACTGGAATTAAGAGTGGCTGCTCACCATGGAGGCAAAGGCTGTCTTTTTCCAATGTATAAGGTCCCAGCTTGCTGAAATCATGAGTTTGGTTACCCAATTCTTGGTAAACCCTCTCTCTGTCGAAGACTTGACTGGTGGGACCTCTCTGATGGACACATACAGCATCCACTCTGGTTGCTGATTTTTCCTTTTCAGGTCTATGGAAAGACACATTGAATGTGATATTGTGCTGATACTGGTGTTGCAAAAGCTGACAGCAATCTCATCTTCTGAGGAAAGGAAAGTTGGAGTACAAAACTATGTTTCTGGGGGGTAGTGTGTCACAAAGACTAGACAAGATTGAATGATGTGCTTGAGGCAAATTGGATTAAGTGACACCAATTAAGTTGATCAGGAAATTCCCACTAGCTGTAAGGGCAGGTATGTTGAACTGCCAAGGGTATCTGGGGGAGAGAAACCATCTTCGCAAGGGGGAACTTGTCCTACACAGTGACTGAGATCCCTGGGCCAGGGGATAGGAATCAAAGTACTTTGGGAATTAGACAATCGGGGTTCTGGAGCCCAAGAAGAAACATGGAGGGCAGTAACTTTTATTGGAAGTCTAGTATGAGACCAAGGCATATCCTGGGGGGCCTGGGGAGAAGGCTCCCAAATCTCCAACTGTCAGCCTCCAGGGTCTTACCTCAGAGAGATCAGTTCACATCCAGTGTAGTGCAAGCCAATACTGCTGTTCTTGAATAAGGGCCACAACTGACAAAGGAAGATTATTAGAGAATGCTCAGAAAAATAAGGGATTGTTAAGAAATGAAAGTATGGATTAGTAAGTTCAAAATCTCACCAGTCGCTGGAGGGCCCCTTCTGTTTTGTTAAATTTGGTAGAGCCTGGGTACCCCATATCTATAGTGTAGGGTAAATTTGTGATGGTAAAGTTCAGAGTAAACGATTGCCATCTGGGGTCACTGCCTGCAAGAACAGAGGGAGAAAAAAAATTCCTGCCTGACTTTTAGCAGGTTCAGGGACCAAAACAGTGGCAGGGATGCTTCCTCCCTGGACTTCATTGCCTAAATTGGTCTGGCCAGGGCCTTGTCCACAGGGTACCACTGGCTTTCCTTTTCCTTGCCTTTTGAGAGAGACACAAGACAGCAAATTACCACACAATTGTTCTGGTGAGGTCAACAGCCTGAAAGTTATATCTTTTCCGGCCTTTATGATCTGGGACTGTGGTGTAACACATTGAGTCGCTATTTCCCTACTCTGACTTTGTAGATGAACGATGGATGTTCGGAAAGATCGAAAGATCGAGAGTTGGTCTATCTTTTACAGAGCACATCCTTCCTTGGCATAAGCATGGGAGTAGGTGAGTACTCTCCATGGTACTGAAGTTTCCACTGTCTTACCTGTCCAGTGTCCAGGTCCAGTGGGTCTCAGAGGGATTTCAGATGGTGGCTTACTGGTTATGCCAGGAGCTGCAGAAAGGGATGTCATTAGATGTGGACTAATACTGTGGTACAGAGTGGTTTGGACAACTACACAGGATGTTACACATAGATGATGCTAAGTAAATGCTTGCTTAATAGAAGACTGAACAAACAGGGGTGTGTGTTTGTGTGTGTGTGTGTGTGTGTGTGTAAGCTGAAGATCATCAGCTGAGGTATAATCTCAGTAACATTTTATCAGAGAAATCAAATTCAGTCCTACAAGGTAGCTCATGAGGTGATTTTTCACCACATGCTGCTGCTTCCCACAGAGCTGACATTTATTTCACCCATATCCATGATTTTTTGGGGGGTAAGTTTAAAAAGTGATCATCATCCAATCTCTAGCAAGGGAATCAGGAAACCAGTGGCCCCA
This sequence comes from Pseudochirops corinnae, assembly GCA_028646515.1. Taxonomy (NCBI): domain Eukaryota; kingdom Metazoa; phylum Chordata; class Mammalia; order Diprotodontia; family Pseudocheiridae; genus Pseudochirops; species Pseudochirops corinnae. The sequence goes on along the minus strand of JAQQSV010010615.1, from coordinate 7,621 downwards.
CATCTAATATTGGGAAGGCATCAAAAGACCCAGAGGTATGGGGTCTCTCCCTCAAAGAATCTTATAATAGAGGAATTGAGAAATCCATGGTCATGCATCTATATTGGGAAGGGATGAAAGTACCAAGAAATCTGGGGTTTCTTCCTCACAGAATCTTAGCCCTGGAAGTCCCAAAGAGGGCATCTAGCAGAGGGATACCCTCTAACGTATCTCCCAGAAAAAAAAGTCATTTTGCCTCTTTGATAAGATTCAGTAATGAGGAACTGACCATTCTCTCTGAGGCAGACTGCTCTTCTTTGGGGACACATTTCTCATGACACTTGAGTGGTTTGTAGGGATGTTTTCAAAGCAACAGCTGCTACTACATACGTTATCTCCCTGGAGCTAAAGCCCAGATGTCAAGAGGTGAATATGGTTAAAGTTTCACACATGGTCCAGGATTCAAAGAGGATTTGGTTGATAAAAATACTTACTGGCACTCGGTTGAGGGGTCTTTGGTTCATTGTAACCTGGAAACCAAAAGATGAACAATGAAACATGGAAGCAAAGGATAAAAAAATGAAATTCATTTCTATTCAACAAATACCTACCATGCACTGCGTGGGCTAGATACAGAGAACACAATGACAATATTTAAAAGTTTCTGGAGGAAAATTCAAGGGGCTTTTATTTTATTAGGAGCTTTTATCTTATTAGGAAAAGGAAGGGATCATCTGGGGGGCTCAACAGGACAACTGGAGTAAGGAATCAGTTTGTTCTGCCTGAGCACCTGTGTGGAGGGGTCTATGCACATAAGGAGAATTCTCCTGTCCACTCCCCAAGTCTCTGACTTGAACAGTCCTGGTAGGAAAAAAAGGAAATCCTGGTTGGGGAAAATAAAAGATGAGGCATCTGAATCAATCCACTTTTGCTTTTCCTTTGCTTGTGGGAAACAGACAAAGGCAAAGCCTTTCAGTGTTTGTCCTAGAAGTCTCCACACTCCCCTCTCCAGCCTTCTGCTTTGTAGGCGGGAGTACACCAAGAGCAAAGCTACAATGAGCTACATCCAGACACTTTCATAGCTTCCCTTCGTAAACTCTCTAAAGTGCAAAGGGTCTCAGCGGTCTCTGGTTCCATCAATAGCTGAAGCAACAATCCCCCAGGCAGCAATTACAAGTGTCGAGAAGCAACCCAGCAGCAAAGGAGAGCAGGGAGACTTTTCCAGTGACCTGCACAGAATGTATAAAGTTCACCTTTTTGTTGTGGCTACCTGACAGCTATGTCTGCACAAAAATGAAGCTGAGGCAGTACCAGATCTCACACTGTTTTACAAAGTGGAAATCAGAAAAACAATCTGTTAGCGGCTAAGAAATAGAGGGATTGATCCACGGAATAGATTAGGTATACAATACAGAATAGTGACCAAAGGAAGGAAGGTTTGAGAAGGGAGTAGCTGGTTAAGAAGATGATCTTATAAAATGGGTTTTAGGTTACAGGATAATAACTTAAAATATGGGAATTAATATCTCTAAGTGTCTGAGGCCCTATTTGAACTCGTCTTCCTGGCCGCAGGCCCAGGTCTTTATTCACTGTGTCACCTAGGTGCCCCCAAAAGAGCCTGAAACTGAAAAAGAAGGGAGAATATCATATATATGTGGGATATTTTGGGTCATAACTGTCATTTTAATAAACTTAACACTGAAGTTATTTTGGAGCTGTCCATAGATGCACACATCCCTTCTTATATATTTTACATTTTAACTGACAGAAGTTATCTATCTTCTACTCCAAAAGCAAAGCTCTTCTCTTCAGCTCCCATAGAAAAATTTCCATTGTAACCACAGTCAAGGATTAAGGTCACGTGTGATATGCCTATCTTGCCAGTTAGAATCATAGCTTTCTTCCAAAGCATGGCCTTGGGGCCACAGCAACAAAATGGGCATGTCACACATGACCTTGACCCTAATTTATCTATTCAATGCAAGGAGGCCAATTTGCCTTTATAGATATCCCCGAGATTTGATGAGATGGGCTCCATGATGGGAACATGATTTTGAAAAGGTAGATCTTGTTCAAAAACAACAGGCAGATGCTGTAAAGTATCAGTATATGTTAAGAATGACAAATTCCTAAGTAAGTGCAGTGATCAGATGGAGGCAGCATGATGGAGAACATTTCTGTAAATATGAGTGGAAGCAGAAAAAGAATGAATATTACCACTGGAGTAAGCTATATGTCTTCTAGCTTTGTCTATTTGTCACTGTGTCTATTGCCCCTGTGTCTGTCCTTTGGGGTCAGGCAGAAAGAATCAAGTTCTAACAGTAAACATGACAGTTAACAGGATGCCTTAGGAAGACTTTAAAGCATTCTTCAAGGTAAACCTGGCCAACTTTTTCAATTAATCATGGCAGAGGCCTGTAAAAAATACTTTCTGGAGGAATCTGTAGCTGGAAGGCTCACTGGATGGCGCACTGGACCCTAGATTCTGGAAGATAAGAGTTCAAACCTGTCCTCAGCTCCTCATTAGCTATTTCACCCTGGACAAGTCACTTATTTTTCATTTCTTCTGAAATGAAGGTAGTAACCGAGCTCACATGGTGGTGTTGGGAGGATAAAATGAGATGGCATTGGTACATTGCTTAGCATAGTGTCTGGCACAGAGCAGGTGCTTCATAAAGGGTTGTTCCCAGCCTGCCCCTTCTCAGCTCTGATATTCCATCATCTTCGTTAGTCTTGGGCCATCACTTCAGGGTGCTGGTTTATTTCTGGATCTCAGTTCTGGCCACTTTATCAGCTGGTGTCACCTAGTCTTTCTATGCCATTTATATCTCTCATCTAGGCACCTAGGTGGTGCCATAGTACATAGAGCACCAGGCCTGAAGTCAGGAAGACTCAACTTCCTGAGTTCAAATACAGGCTCAGACTCTTACTAGCTGTGTGATCCTGGGCAAGTCCTCTGTTTGCCTCAGTTTCTCATCTATAAAAAGGTCTGGAGAAGAAAATGGAAAACCCCTCCGGAGTCTTTGCCAAGAAAACCCCAAACAGGGTCATGAAAAATCAAACACGACTAAAACCTGAAATCATCGAACAGCATCTCTTTCTAAGTCATCGCTAAACACACTGTACAGGACCAAGGAAAGAATTTTGTGGTGGCTACTATCCTATGAGGGATAGGGTCCCTTGTCAGGTAGGTGTGGGTAGACTCAGTCTTGTGCAGTTGGATCAACAACAGATGAACAAGAAGGAAGACATATAGGTGTGGTCGGGGTCTGAAACTGAATAGGAAGGACAGGAGAAAAATGCTAATTCTGGGATTATGACAGGAGACAAGGTAGAAAAGGAGCACTGATACCAAAATGATGCTCTTTCTAATTTCTCTATTTTCATCGAAGGAACCACCATTCTTCCATTCTGGAGGTTTGTAACCTCTGCAATATCCTGGACTCCTCAATTTTCCTTTATGATTTTCAAGTAACGTCTTCCCTCTAGTCACACAACTACCACCATAGTTCAAGCCCTCCCCCTTAGATTATGACAAAGACCTCCTAATTGATCTCACTTCCTTGAGTCTCTCCCCAATACAGTCCACTGTATTCTCTGCTGCTAAAAGTAATTTTGCTTCAACCCAGATCTGATCATATAACTCCCCTACTCAATCAACTCCAGTGATTCTTCCAATTGCCTATATTATTCTCTAGGACTAAGTATAAACTCTGTTTACCTTTTAGATAGAGCTCTTTACAGGTTGGTTCCAACCTATCTTTCCACCCCCTCCTGCAGCCAGCAATCTAGCCAAGCTAGCTTCTTCCTTTTCCTCACATGACATTCACTCTCCCACCTTCACGTCATAGGTCTAGACATCCTCCAAGACTGGAATACATTCCCTCCTTGCCTCTACTTTCATTTAAGACACAGCTCAAGCCCCATCTCTTTTTTTGCCCCTTTTGAAGGGAGGAAGGCAGGGCACTTGGGGTCTAGTGGCTCCCCCAAGGTCACAGGCTAAGTAAGTGTTAAGTATCTGAGGGCAAATTTGAACTCAGATCCTGTTGACTCTAGGACCAGTGCTCTATTCACTGCACCACCTAGCTACCATCTTCTGCATGAGGTCTTTCCTGATCCCCACTGTTAGAACCTTCTCTTCCTAATTATTTCCTATATATTGCCATTTCTACTTTATATTGATGCTGAATGTTTATACATGTCCCTGTTCTCTCTCCCACCGGAATGTAAACTTCTTGGAAGAATTATTTCCTTCTTTGTGTTAGTATCCCTGCATCTGGCACATCGCAGTTGCTCAGTGATTATTGTTAATTGATTGATTACTCACCATTGATATAGAGGCTATTTTTATCTAGGATGTAGGGGCCCAGTCTGCTGATGTCATGTGTCTGGTTACTTATTTCCCAATATAATTTCTCTATGTTCAGAACTGGATTGGTAGGGTCTCTCCAGTGAGTGCACACTATATCCAGTGCTGTTGCTAATCCATCCTTCATTGGTCTAGGAAAAGACACATGGATAAGACATATAGTAGTACTAGGCTGGATGCCGGAGAGCCTAATGGAGGGACAACCCAGTGTATGGAAATTGATTTGGCTGAGGTTTTGCAAAATGGTAGATGATCCTGTGACAATGGTTCACTGATTGTGTGGGTAGGATTGTTGAACAGCTAATAATTGCACAAAATAGAAACCTATTTATGCTAGAGATCTTGTTCTAAGGAGTAACTGAGAAGGGAAATCACATTTCTGATAAACCATGCACAAAAGGCACAGGGCTCTAAAGCAATCTGGGAACTTGAAAATAGAGTTCAAGACACTTGAATGTGAAGAAGCCACCTTTGTGGAGAGCCGGGGGGTGGGGGGAGGGGATGGCTGTGCCCTGGAGGGGTCAAAGGACACACTCCAATTCCCATTCTCCAGCCTATGGAGTCTCACCTTAGGGAGACCATTTTGCACCCCACATAGAAGTTGCCAATGTTGCTTCTCTGGAACAATGGACTGAGCTGGTAAAGGAAAGAGGAGGTCAGTATGCTCAGGTCTAGGCAGGTAAGGAGTCAAAGAAAGGTGAAGGCAGCTGTACAGGTCGGACCTGGGACAGAAATTGGGGATGCTCACCAGCAATTGCAGTGTTCTCTGTATTTTGAGGAATTTTCTGGATCCAGGGTCTTCCATCTCTTTTGTGTACAGTAGGTTAGTGACGGTGAAGTTCAATTTAAAAACCTCCAGGTCATGGCCACCAGCTATAATAGAAGAGGAAGAGAAATCCCATGTTGCAGCCCACAGAACATCAGTGAGAATAACCAGGAATATACTGTGAATTCTGTATTCCTTCCTGGGAGGAAACTTCAGCCTCTGGCCCCACAGATGCCCTTTGTTAGGAGACTTTTCCCCTTCCCTAATTCCCCTCTTCTTGGCTTCCCAACCCCTAATTTCTTCTCAAAAGACGGCAAGACACTCCAGTAAATGAATCAGAGATGTGGGTGTTTTCTACCTGTGGTGCTGGAAAGTGACGGTGAAGCCAGAGACGCTAATGGATCATGTGAAGTTGGCACAGGACCTGATAGAAAAAAGCAATCATGATAAATGAAAACCACTGCCAAAACCAGAATGTGATTGACATAGGCAGGGCCCATAGCAAGTAGGTGAAAAGCAGTGCCACTGGATGAGAATTCAACCTAGAGAAGTGGAAGATGAGAGTCAACCACTACAGGATGGAATGGGGCCTGTGGTGAAGGGTTCTTGTTACTAAAGTTTGTCAGGTCTGGGGCTTCCTGCCTGAGATGTTTTGGGCTGCTACTTTCTTTACCTTTAGAGAGGGAGGCAAGGTCTCCTGACAAGTTCCCAAAGATATTCTTCTGACCAGGCATTCTCTTAACTCCTTACCTCTACCTCACAAAGTACTAAGCCTCTTTCAAAATATACCCCTGAGGCCTTCCCAGACTTCCCTTCTACTTCTGTCCCTTGACATACCTTTGTTTTCACTCAGTATATATTTCATACATATTTAATCTGTTGGCATATCGAGAGAACCAGTTGCTGGAGAGCAAGAATTCTTTCTTTCATTGGCTTTGAATCCTGAGTGCCCATAACACTGCCTAGCACACAGCGGATGATAAATAGTGCTTGCTGAGTTGAACTGAATTAACTGATGGAGAATAAAATTTTGCCCAGTCCCTATGACACAGGACTACAAGGTAACATGACAAGTGACATGGCCCTAGCTTCCCTGGCCCCTGGCTTGCAGGTGAATATTTCTCTAAACAACTGGAAATTTTAAAAGTCCTGGTGATTGTTCCATCTTTTAGAAAGTATTTTCTCTCCCCAGGTTGTGCCAAGGCAACGATGTTGGGGGTTGGGGTGGGGTGGAATTATCACTCTCCAAGGTACTGAAGATGCCACATTCTTACCTGTGGAGGTTCCCCTGCCTGTGGAGTCATGTGAAGATGCAAATGTCGATGCACTGTCTAAACCAAAACCTGCCAAAAGAAGTGTTATTAGAGAATGTCAGAGATTGCAGTTACAGAGCTCATCAAGGCTGTGGTCATCAGAGCACCAACACAGCACTCCCCCAGCCTCCATTTAGGGGAATGAGGGAGGGGCTTTAATATTTATTCAATAAAAGAATAAACCTGCCATTTTGACTACACTGGTGTCTAATGTAGGGACTAGTGAGTAGAAATCAAGGCAGCACAAGATATAAACTTATGAGTCTCCCTCTAACCGCTTTTTCAGAGTTGAGGTTCACCTGTGGATTTATGAATCCCTCCACCCCCCAATGTCTTTGGGGGAACAGCTTGGCAAGTCACCACCAGTAAAACTCAGACAGAGAAACTAGGGAATCTCATAGAGCAAAGCCATAACTCCAAGTCAGGAAAGGTTGGAACCATCTTGGATGCCTTTCTTCCCTGGACACCTTCCCTCTTCTGTGAGGAGAGGGAGGTACCTTCTCCTCACAGAATCTCAAAACTTAAAGGGCCCTCAGAGGTCATCTTGTTGAGAAATTCCCTCTACAGTGTCCCTGACAAGCAGTCATCAATCAGTCCTCAAGACCTTCAGGGATGGGAACTCATTATCTCTTTGACATACCTCTTTCCACCTTTAGGGCTTTTTCTCCCTCCAGATACCTGACTGAGCTTTTTAAGGAAGGGTACTAGCAAAGCCACAATTGTTTCATATTGCTAAATCAAACCCCAACTTCCAGTGTCATATGGGGAGCAAGGCTAAGCACCCAAAGGGGACTTAGTTGCCAAAGCACTTACTGGTAGTAGGCAGGGCTGCATCATGCTCATTATAACCTAGAAACCAAAAGACAGATGAATAATGGGGATCACAAGGCTCTAGAAGAAAAGGAAGAGAGCTCCCTAGTAACTCAATGTGAGAGGAACAAGCATACTGAGGACTATCTGCTTACTCCATGCTTCTAGGGAATCTGCTCCTTGGAGAAGAGGAGATGAAAATTCTTTTATTTGCCCTTGGGGTCTCTGACATGGAGAGTAAAGAAAATAAAGATACATGACATTTTGAAGAAAACAGTGGGGACATGTAGTATTAGTGTTCAAATCAATCCATCCTTGGTCTTCCCTGGTGTTTGGAATCCAAGGGAGCAAATTTTCTGATTTCCTGTTCTGGCTTATTCCCAG
>JAQQSV010010614.1:0-13223 GCA_028646515.1 Pseudochirops corinnae | reverse complement strand
ACATAGGTAGGCTGTTGCTAGAGAAGAGAAATGGGGATACATGTTTAGGAGACATAACAAAGTTTTTGCAAGAAGTAATAAAGACCCTTTCAGTCCTGTTAAGGGATTACTTATGATGATCTAAAGCATTCCAAAAGGACCAGGTGGAAGTTGAATGAACTTAAAAGGGTTTGGCTCAAGTAACACGTGTTTCCTCTTCCATGTAAGTTCCCAAGTTACATGTGCTCTCAATGTCTTTTTCTTCTTTCACTGGTAGTATAGTAATCCATGTGAGATTATCTCTTTAGGGAAGTTGGGAAGCAGTAGAGAATGTTATTTGTCACTTGTTTTCCTAAGCATTTAATTAAATGACTTTTAATTATATATTACAGGCCTTTGAGTGGTCTGGCTAAAGAAATACAGTAAGGGATTTTTTTTTGGTGGATGGGTCAGAAATTACTTTGGAGAGGAATTAACCCAGAGAAGAGCCATTTGAAGCTGTAGTTATTTGGGGAGAGAGGGACATGAGTGACAGGTGCTTTAGAAATCATAGTTCTTTTCATTCCATGCTGACAAGGAGTCAAATTTGAATTTAATGTTAAGTTGTTGTTGTTAATGTCAAGTAATATGTTTAGTTGGATGAGAAAGGAGAAGCCATCTATTTCAGCACAATTTCTTGTATAGGACCGAATGCTTCAAGTGATGCATAAATGAAATTAATTATGGGAATATATAGGGAATTTTGATTTCCTCAGCAAGGAGAATTCTTGATGTGGAAACTCTTTTCACCAGAACAGATCAGTCAGTCAATAGACAGTCAGTAAGTATTCATAACCATCTCTTATGAAGCAGGTTATGTTAAACATTGGGGATAAAATGAAAGGTAAAAGACAATCCCTCCTGTCAAGGAGCTTACAATCTAATTTAGTAACATAATAGAAATAGTTATGTACAATCAAACTATATATGAGATAAATTGGAAATCATCCACAGAGAAAAGCCACTAGAATCAAGGAGATTAAAAAAGGCCGTAGGTGATTTAATGCATAAATCCTGATTTTCAGGTTCATAGAAATTAAGTGACTTAGATTGAGTCACACAAATAGGAAGGATCAGAGATAGGATTCGAATACAAGACTTCAAGACTAATTCCCAAGTCCAACATTCTAGTCACCACACTATACTACTTTTCATTATAGTTTTGGTAGTTGTAGCTTTAAGCAATTTTATTGCACAAATTCTAAAAACAACATTAAGAGAGAAGCCTCCCAGTATTTGAATCCTATTTTATAGTTAAATACAGTGAGATATAGAAAGACTGAGGAATTTATTTATGACCATAAAACAAGGGGTAAAAACGCGGAGGTATATAATGGAACTAAAAAGAAGTGATCTGTCATCATTTTCATTTTCCTTTTTGCTATGCCACGTGTACTTGCATTGCAATTGTTTAAAAACTTCCAAAATACAAATGTGAAGCTTTCTTTAATTATTAGGTTTTCTCCAAAAGATGCTCTTTTAGGACAATGACTTCTTTTCATATTTACCTTTCTATTCCTAGAACTTAATTTGTTTTTTCATATAGTAGTTCTTTTTAAATACATTTTGAACGTAATCCAAACTGACCACACATGTCATAATAACCGTACTCCAAATTCAATATCTACATCTTTGGAGATGTTTCATGTATTATAAACTTTTAGGTCAGGGCCCAAAAATATCAAAAGTTTTGGGTGAACAAGATTTAAAATATCTACCAACAGACATACTGAACAGAATGCATACTGAACAGGGTGAAAAGAAAAGATGAAAATAGAAGAGGAAATGAAGAGAAAAGAAACAAAAATTTAAAAAAGTAAATAAAATACACACTGTCTTCTGTTCTGTTCATTTCCCCCCTTTTTTCATGATGGTGACCAAGCTATCTCTTACATTCCTTCACTGAGAAATTCAATTTGAAATACGATTTTTCAGAGATTAGTATGTGTTTCTAGGATGCAAAAGAACTCAGGAATCATCTGATATATTCCAAATATCTAATTTAATAAAACCAACAGTAAGAAATATTTTGCAGAAATAAAAAAGAAATTTCATAAACTTTTGTAAAAATAATTTTTCAAATGAATATTTTTTATAATATCATAGTTATTTGTATGTTCTCTATTGGATATTCCTTGTTGCTTTAAGAGTTCTTGAGTTTGAAAACCCACCCACTGCTCTTGACTTCCAGTACATATCTTCCTTAAGTAAAACATATCTTAGATCAACCACGCTTTCAATGAGTTAGTCAGGATAGGCTTTAGATACTCAGAAAAGTCTGCAAGTCATTATATTATTCAAACATATCAGTATAAACAAATCAAAATGAACTAATGCCATCAAAGTATGAAGGTAAGGATACTCCAGCTATTCTCTTTTGGAACCCTTCAGAGTTTTTAGATGATGTGACATTATTAACCCATCCATAATTTCTCTGATATTTATAGTTTAGTTAATAATATCAATATGCCTCAAGTTAAGTTTTGCTTATTATGGTATTTTATTTGTATATATTTATTAATTATAATACCCACATTCCTAGTTACCTAGCTTTGGTTTTCTCAATTCTTAGTTATCCACAGTTAAAAATATATGAAGTTAGAGAAAACCCTCATTCATTCCTAACAAGAAAGAAAAATAAATGTTCTAGAGGCCTAATACAAGATTTGTAATACTTCATCCTAAAACTTATTTTTTAATAGATTCTAACACTAAGACTCTATAGACAGCCTCAAGTAAGCCACATAATTTTATGATTGCAGTCAAGGCAGCATGTGGTATGCAAATACATTTATTGATAAGATGAAGAATACAAAATAACTGTTTGAGAGAAGTCTAAGAAGGGATTGCTAAGGGATATTGCCAAACTATTCACAGAAACTCACGGGTTTTCAGTGCTGTTTTTCAGTCAGTACTCAGTATTATTTATTGTCACTCCAGTTTCTCTCTGAAAACCTAAAGAAAATGAAATCTAGAAGTCAAATATGATACATAAGTGTACTATGTTTCCTGATCTAGGCATACTCAAAAAGATCAAGAGTCAATAGTTCTAGATTGTAAACCTTACGGTAGAATCTTTATTACACAACCTTTCAATGTTATCTGATCCCAATACATCAGACAGCTTTCTTTCTCCCTAATTATATAAATCTACAAGGATACAGAAAATACCATATACGTACAACAAAACAGCATATACAGGCATATGCACTGAATTTACATGGGGTGGGGAGAGAGGATGGCACCAAGAGAGCAAGGTGGATTAGATGTAGCAACCCAGCTAAACTCTTACAAAATTCCCAAATTCTGCTTCAAATAACTTCAAAAGAATATTAAAATCAAATTCTGAAATGGCAAAAACAAACAAAAAAAAGTTTTAGTGAAATTTTCTAACTTAGGGGAGGGCAGAAAAGGTCTGAGACAGAAACATAAGGAGCAGAACACACTGCATGCAGTGCTAGCAGCAGGTGACTTTTATAGGATTTGGAGGCAATTGTGACAGGATCACAGCTTTGGGAGCCCGAAGTTCAGCAATAATGGTAAAGGCATCATGCAACTGAAGAGAAAGTTATGACAAGGCACACTTTGCTGATAGTCAGTCACAAAAGATCCAAGGGCCCAGAGACAAGAGGAGAGTAAGCCCTTGAAGCAATAGGGTAGCAGGGAACCTGATCATAGCTCCAGGGCCAAGAGTAGTACTAAAGCTTGGGGGTTTAGGCGAGCAGGGCCATTCCTGGCTAAAGACCAAAGCAGAGAGTAGGAGATCAATTAACATACGTCCCCTAAGATCCCATCATCTTGGAAGTACCAAAAACTTGCAGATCACAATTGCTAGTGCTAAAAACAGAAGGATAAAGAAAAGTCTAACCTTACGACAGTGGCTCTCCATCTCCAGGTGAGCAGAACCCAATTTTAACAAAAAGTTTGAAGTCAAGAAATTAACTAAAAAAAATAAACAAACAAAGAACTTGGCCACTATTACCAATGACAAGGAAAACGGAGACATAAACTCAGAAGACCCCAATGTGAAAACAGCTTCAAGCAAAGGCTCAAAAAAAAAAATACTAACTGAATATAAGCAATACAAAACAAAACAAAAAAATTCTTTAAGAGTTAAAGAAAAATAAAGCAAGAGCTATAGAGGAAAACTGGGGGAAGTAATGAGAGTGATACAAAAACATTATAAAAAGGGAATTATTGTCTTGGTAAAAAAGGAAAAAAAAAACTTTGAAGAAAATAACACCTTAAAAAAGAAATTGGCCCAATTGTAAAAGTGGAACAGAAATTCACCGAAGAAAAGAATTTCTTAAAAAAAGCCAGATTGGCCAAATGGAAAAAAGCAGTAATAAAATATGCATGGAAAAAAAGTAATTCTTTAAAAAATTTAATTGGCAAGTGGAAGGTAATTATTGCATGAGATATCAAGAAACAATAAAACCAAGAATTTTTTAATGAAGAAAACATCTCATTGAAGGGAAAATGACCTGGAAAAATAATTAAAGGAAGATAATTTGAAAATTATTGGAATCTTTTTTAAAAGATATGGTTTTTTTTAAAAAAAAGAGCCTAGACATCATATTTCAAAAATAAAATCAATGAAAATTCTCCTCATATCCTAAAAGCAGAGAGCAAAGTAGAAATTGAAAAAATCCACCAGTTTTCTACTGAAAGAGATGCCAAAATGAAAACTCTCAAGAATATTCCAAATTCCAGAGATCCTAGGTTGCAGAGAAAATAATTCAAGTAATCAGAAAGAAAGAAAAAATTAAATAGTGTCAAGATCCCAGAAGATTTAGCAGTTTCCACATTAAAGTCACGAGGGATTTAAAATGTGGTATTCCAGAAGACAAATGAGCTAGAAATGCAACCAAGAATAACCTATCCAGCAAAATTGAATATTATACTTTATTGGAAAAAATAGGTGCTTAGGAAAATTAGGGAACTTTAAATCACTCCTGGTGAAAAAGAGTGAAATAAAAAAAAATCATTCCAATACTAGACTCAAGAGAAAAATAAAAAGACAAGCATGAAAGAGTAATCATAGGTGACTCAATAAAGTTCACTTGTTTATATTACTATAGGGGAAGATGATACATGCAACTCCCAAGAACTTTATCACTATTGGTGCAGTTAGAAGGAGCCTTTAAAGGCAGAGGGTGTTCACATGAGTAAATTATAAGGGGATGATCTCCCCTTCTTCCCCAGAAAAAAAAGGAAGAGGTCAGAAAGAAGGATGCACTAGGAAAAGGGGGAGGTAGGATGTGTAAATTTTTCTCACAAGAGATATGCAAGGAAAAGCTTTAATATTGAAGTAGAGGAAAGGATTCTGGGGAGATGGCAGAGTAGGTCAGAAAACTTGCTTCTCCAAATTTCCTCTACAGAAAAAGATAGAACCTTTCCTCAAAAGGAATGTAGAGCAGTGGAAATAAACTAAAGTAAGAGTAAAACAGTTGTTCTCCTAAGAATCTAAGAAGACCCCAGGAAATACGTGAGCTCCAGAGGAATAGGTTTGACCTGGGTGAAGTGCAAGCACCTCTGGCCCAATTCTGTGTAATAAATCAACAACAAGCCCTGTGGGCAGTTGGAGTTGGGAGGCATCTTCAACCTTATATACTTTCATCTCAGAGATGGGGTGAGGGTCAGACAGCTGAATAGGAGAAGATTGAAGGATTGTCCACTATTGAGAAATGCCAAGCACTGCTATTCTGACCAGACATTTTCTGAGTCGGGCTGCCACTGTTGGGGAGAAAGAGCTAGAACACACCTGCTAAGTGCAGTAGCAGAGGTGTAGGTATGGTGCTGGCTGTGGGCACTTGCAAGAGGGTAGAGTCCCTGATTTCAGTTCCAGAGAAGAGATGACAGCTCTAATTTGTAGCCCCTGGAGAGACTACAGGGAGCTATAGTATTTGCAGGATAGCTCTAGCCAAGGAGTGGAGAAGAGAGCACAAGCTTGAGCTCTGGGACTGACCTCAGAAAATAACAGCAAGAGAAACCTGAGGCTTGGGGCATTATTCCCCATACCTTGGAACTATAATTTGGTAACACCAATAGCTGCTAAAATAATTAAAATGAACAAGAAAAGGAGAAGGAACCCAATCCTAGATAACTATTATGGGGATAGAAAATATCTGGGTTCGTATTCAGTGGAAGGTAATGGAGTTGGAAAGCCACTCCTTTTTCAATGAGAAACGTCAAATTGTCCCAAACACAAAAAATATTTTTAGAAGAATTTATAAAGACTTCAAATATCAAATAAGAGAGATAGAGAAAAAAGTTAGGGGGAAAAAAAGAGTAAACCAAGAAAATTGTGAAAAGAGAGTCAAAGAACTTGAAATTGAGAACCAAAAACTTAAGGAAGAAAATTATTCCTTGAAAATTAGAATTGGAAAAAGGGAAGCTAATGATGTTCTAAGACACACAGAAATAATGTAACACAATCTAAAGAATGAAAAATAAAAGAAGAGAATGTAAAATATCTCTTCAAAAAACAAACAAATGATCTGAAAAATAGATGAAGGAGAAATAATATAAGAATAGTTGGGCTGCCTGAAAATTATTATTTAAAACAGAATATTGATACAATATTGCAAGAGATTATCAAGGGAAATTACCCTAAATTTCTAGAACAAGAAGGTAAAGCAAAAATTAAAAAAAAAAATACTTATCACCACCTGAAAGAAATCTGAGAAGAAAAACCTACAGGGATGTCATAGTCAAATTTCAAAGCTCCCACGTTAAGAAAAAAATATTGGAAGAAAATGAAAATCAAATTTAAATTTTGTGTATCTACAATAAGGATTACATAAGACCTGGTAGCTACTATGTTGAAGGACTATTTGTCTTGGAATACTATATTTCATAGAGCGAATGAGCTGGGTTTATGACCAAGGGTAACTTACACAGAAAAGTTAAGTATAATCCTGGATGGAAAAAAAAAATGGACACAATGAACTGAAAGACTTTCAGGTACTTCACGAAAAAAACAGCAGAACTTAAGGGAAAATTCAAATTACAGCATCCATGCAAAATATAAACATTAAGGATTAATTATTAGGGACTCAATAAAGTCAAATCATTTACTTCTCATATAAGACAACATTATCAGTTCTTCTATTACTGTCATTTTTATTTCGGTAGTTTGAAAGAAAGGTTTAGGCTGAGCTGAGTATAATGGGGATAATTCTAAAAACAATCTGTAGGGAGAGATAAAAAGGAACAATTATTCAAATGGCACAAAAAATGATACAGAAGAAACTAATGGGCGAGGGAGTAGTCTGAAACCTTGCTCTTATGTAGAGTGGTTAAAGAGGGAGCAACATATATATCCAGAAGGGTATAAAGGTTTCTCAAATTCTGAAATAAATAAGAGTTCAAGGGGATAGGGTAGGGGAGAGAATAAGGGAGGAGTTCTTAGAGTGTGACTAGGTTAAGGAAAAGGATGGCAAGGTAGTGTGTTGAACTAAAGCATAAGAGAAGGGATAGGAATAGGGTAGGAATGATGGTGAGAACAAATAGGAAGGAGGAAAATGTGCAACATGTAATTCTAGCTTAGAATGTGAATGGAATGGATTTATCCCTAAAACAGAAACTGATAGATTAAAATTTTTATTTCAATGATATATTGCCTTCAGGAAAAGCTGAATGAAAAATGAGAAAAAAGAATGAGAAATACACACAAACACAAAGTAAAAATCAGAAGTAGAACTTACTATATGAAAAAGTGGGGGGTATTCATCATGATTTCAGACAAAGTGACAGCTAAAAGAGGTTTAATCAAAAAAAGAGGGGGAAACTACACTATGCGTCAGTCATATTATTCGGTATTATTTTAGACCATTTAAAATAACTAGACATTATAAAATACCTGCCAAAAAAGAGACAGAAACTTAAAGAATATAAACATAAAATATTTTTATATTTTTATACAAATAAAATCAGATCTAAATAATTGAAGTAATATTTATTGTTCGTGGGTAGGCAAAGACAATACAATATTTAAAATGACCCTTTTACAAATAACTGATCTATTCAAGTAATGCCATACCAATGAAATTATTTAAAAAAAAAAACAAAACAACTATCTTACTGAGTTAGAAAAAATAATAAGGTTCAGTTAGAAGAGAAAAGAAGGCATATGTAAAGGAAAAAGATTTAGTTGTATCTGACCTTTAAACATTTTATAAGGTGAGAGCATTTTTGAAGTGTAAAATATATAGTTTTGATTACTCTACATTAAAAATTTCTTATATAAATAAAATCTAGGCATCCAAGCATAGAAATAAAATTGGGAGGGGGGGGGACTTTCACAATCAATTGCTCAGAATGTAATTGGATTAAAATATCGCTGTGGTGTAGGAAATGATGAGCTGATTTACTTAGAAAACATATAAAGTCTTGGATTTATGAAAGAAAATGCTACCCACCTTCAAAGAAATAGATGACAAGTGGAAATAAGCATAATATGGTGATAGTATACATGTATGTATGTATATAGGTATGTATGTAGGTACGAGTGTGTGTATGTGTGTGTGTGTGTGAATCTATGTTTAATTGCAACCTTCTTTGATGGGTGAGGACAGGGAAAATAAAGTAAAAAGTACATAGCAGAGAATAAAAGAAAACCTACAAAGAAGCAAACAAAAGCTAAACAGCTTTGAAAACAATGTAGTATGTGTTAAATTACTTTTCTTGAAATGGAAATTGATTAATTTATATTGAATACTTTCCTGTTCTTTTGTGTACATGGCAATGGCTTTATTTTCTTATTTTATATTTGTTTAAAATAAATAAAACATAACAGAGGGGAAAATGGAGGAGGGAAGAGTGTTGGGCCAATTTGTACATCATTCTCACTGAAATAGGTTCAAAGAGAAAAACGTAAGAGAAAGAATATATATGCACATTTAATTCGGTATAGAAATCTGTTTTGCCCAACAAGGATGCAATTTAATAAAAATGCAAGAAATATAACTGATGAACTTTGAGTACAAATTTAAGTAGGGTTTACTATTTTTTTATTTCATATTTTTTTTCTTTCTGCGATGTGACTAATATGGAACTATGTTTTGTGTGATTCCATAATACAACTGACATATTTTTGTCTTCTCAGTATGTATTGGAGGAGTAGGAGAGAGAAAGAGAATTTGAAATTCAAAATGTAAAAAAGAAAAAGGAATGGAATAAGTGATTTCGGCTTTAGGGAAGGGCAGATTGAGAGAGGTAGTGATCAAAAGCAAGCCAGACTTTTGAGGAAGGACAGGATAAATAGAGAGAGAGAAAGATAAACAGAAGAATATTAGATTGGGGGAAATACAAAGTTAGTAATCATAACTGTCAACATTAATGTGCTGAACTCACTCAAAAAATGGAGGCAGATAAGAGAAGGGAGTAAAATCCCAAATCCAAAATTATGTTGTTTGCGAGAGACAGATTTGAAACACACACATACACACACACACACACACACACACCGAACAGAATTTATTATATTGCAGTCACAGTAAAAAAGGAAGGGGTAATAATCATGATCTCAAACAAAACAAAACCAAAAATAGACCCACATAATATCGTTTGTCTTCACAGTAAATGCCTACGGATGAAAGGGAGGGTGAGAATTCAAAAAGTAAAATTTAAAAAGAAGTTTAAAACAAATAATTTTGGAGGAAAAAAAAAACACTAGCCATTCAGAAACAACAAATTTGTGATGCCACTACTGTCCCATTAAGTAGGGCTCTCATTTAATTATCTTTTTCTCCCTTGCAGCAAAAACTATACTTGAAATATGAACTAGACTATCAATACAAGGTTCTCCTTGCTTTTATCTCATGTTTAAAGAGAAGTTTCACATTGAGAGAGCTTTTCTTACACTCTGCTTTCTTCCACAAATGAACTGCCATTAAAACAAATGTGGCAATGATTGAAATGGTAAAATTCTACTAAAAAGATGGATGGATGGATGACAGGGCTTTGTACATACATAAGCATATTTATCTCTATATGTATGTATGTGTGTGTGTGCATATATATGTATGTGTGTACAATTATATGTATATGTGTGTATACATACATATATATATATATATATATATATATATATATATATATATATAAAGAGAGACAGAGAGATGCTCAAACTGTGTAATTATATAGCCATGAAGCACTTATTTATTTCTCTTTCACTTTTTTTTTTTGCTTTTTGAAAAAGCAATTTTTGGTTAAGTGACTTGTCCAAGGTCTCATGGCTAGTATTAAGTGGCTGAGGCTGGATTTGAACTCAGATCCTTCTGGCTCTAGGGCAGGTGTTCTGTTCACTGTGTCACCTAGCCTCCCTTAAAGCATTTATTTCAGAGAGGATCTAATGGTTAAACCAAAAGCCAGGATCCATGACATTCTAGAAATCCTGTTAAGTATACATCATCCTCCTCATTGACTTTCTGACACTTATTTGGTTCCTTCTCAGTACCCTCAATCCATGATCTACATTTCAGTTAGCGAATCTGATTGCCATTCCCCCACAATTCATCGTATATGCCACCACACGATTTCCCACAGTTTATGGAATGCTTTTCCTATCACTCTAACACCAGATATTGTGCTCTCAATTAAATTCAGGAAAGAGGAACAAGGTGAAAAGGGGAGGATAATTGTGACTTCTTTCATGTGCCTACAAACACATCAAGGTTCCCCCCCCCCATATATAATTTTGTTAGAGTGCATACAGCTTTGGTTGACACATATGTATGTTTAATTTTTTAATAATTTATAGCCTTAATCAAAATTCAGTTTCTATGCTTCATCATGGCTTCAAAGTGACCCCAGGTTCTCAAAGACCATTACAACAGAGTCAAAGCTCTATTGGCTTTTATGAAGATAGAAAGATTTCATATATGGTTGTAGGAAAGAACTGTATTTCTGTTATCTAAGGATAAGCCTAGTTAATCTCCTAAAAAACTTTTAAGTTCAGGGTAAAGTTCAATTATGGCGATGGGGTAGTCCACAACTTTTTTCAAAGATTTTCTACTAAAAGGACTGGGACCCTTCTCTCCTTCCCTCCCTCTCTTTCTCTCTCTTCCTCTCTATGTCTGGGGGGTGGGGGGAAGGGTGTTTGTGTGTGAATGATGCCACCTTGATGACATCACAGATCCCAGAAATATTTAAGGAGTATATGTTTATATTATGTCTGTCTTCTCCAATGTGTTATGCTTTCCTAAAGTGAAAGAGTTGGCCCTTACTGCCGCTACTCATTTTCCACTCCTGAGATTGATACTCCGTCATAAAATCTCTACTATGGCTGCTTTAAGGCTTTGCTTTTCTCCTACAATAGTCCACATTACTCCCTTTCTCTTTCTCTAAGTACAGAAGCTCTTTACCTCATGCTTCTCAAATTATATTTAAACTTCCAAATTTACTTCTCCATTTGTTATTACTTTTCTGTCAATCACTTAATTCCACAACCTGGAGTAACTTTCATTCTTATATTTAATTAACGTTTTGAAATGATTTTTTAGCATGGATCCTATTAACAATTAATTTATTGATCTTTTTTCTGGAAACTGCCTAAGTCATGGTTCTTTGTCTCTGAACTTCATTCAAAAATTCAGCTGGCCTATTGTGAGTTAAGATTAGAAATCTAATTCTCCTGTAAATCACAATTCTGTTGTTGCCTTGAGGAGATTTGTTATCCTTGAGAGATCAGGGTAGATACCAGGGAATTTGGTCTATCACCAAGCTATCCTTTAAGGATTTCTGGTTTGTTTTTCAGAGGAATCTGGTCCAATATCTTTGACTTTGCAAGTAGACTCAAACAATGAACATATATTACTCATAGGAGGGAAAGAGGTAGTTTTGCTAGCCCCTCATTCCCATTTCCAACCAATTATATTTGACCATTCATACTAATTTCACCATTCATGATGTCAATCTCTTTTAACTAATCATAATTTGTTCCCTACCTACAACATCCTATCTTTGTTCTGTACTCCCCAAACTATAAAATAGCACTCCTTTACATTTGAAGTCTTTGCTTTGATGAGGCAGCTGAGTTTCTATTCCTTGGTAAATTCACACTTTCCTAATGAACTTATCATGTTCACAAGTCAGTGCCTCAGTTTATCTAATTTTGACTGTAACCATTCCATATCTAATCAGTTTTCAAATTTTGCTAATTCTATTTCTTTAATATCTCAAAATATATTCATTCTCTCAAATTATTTGGATAACTCGGGTTATCCAAGCCCAGGCCTTCTTTGTAATACCCTTCTAAATGGTATCTGTGTATTCAATTAGATTTCTTTCAAATTCATCATTCTAGTAGTTTTTCAGGAATCTTTTCCTGATCCTCATTAATTCTAGTTTTTCCTTCTGTTAATCATTTGCAACTTATCCTCTCTTTAGATTTTTTCTTCATAGTTGTTTATATCTTGTCTTTTTCAGTATATTGTGAACATCTTGACAGCAATGATTTTTCCCTCTTTTTGTATCACCATTGTTTAACATTGTGTTTGGTGCTTAGCCATCATTGCATATTTATTGACTGGCAGATTGATATTTTTTTTTTAAATTGAAGGTTTGACTATGTCAAACAATCCTTAATCAAGAAGCTTCAGTAGGTCTCTTCAAGGCCACTCAGATAAAATAGAGACTCCTCCCCTTACCACATAAAATCTTTCCCAATGTGTCTTAAGCCTCTCCAGGGTATTTATATATTGCTTTTAAGACATTCAACATTAAAATGTAATTTGCACCTTGTTATCGTTCCTCACATTTGTCATCTCATGTGTCAACATCAGACTCTTGTCTATGCTGCTCTCCATATCTAGAATGACCTTTCCACTTCTTCACCTTCGCTATTTGGAGTTCCTTGGACCCTTTATGTCTTCATTCAAGTGACAACTCCTGCAGTAGTTTTCCCAGATGTAAGACACACCTTGCCATTCATATAGCATTATATTCATTTGCCATCCCTGAACCCTCCCCAACCTTACTAAAATGTAATTTCTGTGCAAACTTGGAATATTTTGGTTTTAAATTTATAACCCTAGTGAATATCATAATATGTCACTTAGTGTGTGCCTACTACATGCTTATTGATTATTTGATTGAAGAATTGATTCAACATTCTAATTTTTATATTTTTATTATTTTTCTAAATTCAAGTTCCAGTTCCTCTCCCTCTTGCCCTTACCCCGACCTTAATTTTACAAGAC
>JAQQSV010010613.1:0-13223 GCA_028646515.1 Pseudochirops corinnae | reverse complement strand
TCCTGAACTAGGTAAATGATATGTTTGATTAAAGTAAGATTGTTAACCCATTTTGAGTTGCTTTCCTTTAGAAAAGCAGATCTAAGAACCTGTGCTAGTAGCTGCCCTAGGCATGCTAGGGTGCTTGCTGTTACACCACCATACCACCTAGATGCCAATTATGTTTGTTTTATTATTTTATAATTATGCAAAATATTGCCAAGATACATGTGCCATCATCGTTTTTATTATTATTTTAAATAATAATATGGAAACCTCCTTATATGAAGACAGCAAGGAACCAGACAAAAGTGTTAAAAATAAAGCAAGGAGACAGTGACCACGATTTCTACATTTTTGGTCTTTTGGACCTCGGACAATGCTCAGCATAATTCACTTTTGCATGGTGGTCTATAATTCTTTGTGCTACTTAAATGCTTATATTTTTCAAATTTCAGAGGGATAAATTGCTGAAAGTCTGGGATTCTAAGGAAAGACAACTTATATTAGTTATATAAGTGCTTATTTTAGCAAACTGTATCCAAAAGAAGATGTTTCTTACTTGCTGAGATATATCATTAGTGGTCCTCATAGGCAGGTAGAATAACATAAACGTTTCCAAGTCAGTGTTTTATTTGGTGTATTTCTGCCATTTTTTTTCCTATTTGTAAAGTTTTCTCTTTGAATATGATTAAAATGGCATTACGAATTAAATCTATGGTTAAAATCACTTTATTTGCTTATCTATGCACACACTCTCTAGTTGGATGCAGGAATGATGAAGTCCATTTTGCAGGTTAGTATGATCTCCTGGAATTTGTTTCATCATTTATAAAATGGAAATAATAATTCTTATTTTAGCTTTATATCTCTATTGTGAGTATCAAAGTAAAGGTGTTAAAAATTTTTGAAAATTACAAAGCCTTGTACAAAAGTCAGGTATTATGATAATGACATTTATTTTTGTGTGGGGGTGGCATGTGAGAGTAGGGGTTTTACTTAAGCCTTATATCTTTTATGTCCTTGTCCTTGGCAGATCCACTTCTTATTTCCACTAAAAATTTTCAGTTCACTTAAAGTGACTTGCGCAGCAATCAAGAATTTGAGAGCGGGAGCTCAGAGGCCTGAGTTCTAATTTAAGCTCAGAAATTAGAGAACCATTCATCTTTGAAGAATCAAGTCACTCAGAGACTTTGGGTCTCAATTATATGCATAAAATACAGAAATAGGATTATAGGATGTCTAATATAACTTCCAGCTTTAAAACAGTATGAATTTGAATGCATAATCATAAACTAGATCTGATGAAAAAAACAAGTTTGGGGGCAGAAGGTAAATGAGAGCTTATGTAATCAGGAGGTATTAGAGAAGTTTATTGGAGAGCAAAGACAGTATTTGAAATGTACTGTAGAGCAAACATGAAACAGCAAGAGACATCTTGTTTGTGAGGATATTTTTGAAACTATTATCCACATCTTGGTCTATTAATTAATTCCATTGTATCTGCTATGTCAATCTATATTGTTCTTCCAAATAACAAAATTTAATTTTTTCTTCTTAGATAAGAGACAAAGAAACATAGAATCTTGAACACAGGACATTAAAATTTCCTCTGTGATCCTATATATTGGTTTGAGTTAGATTTTCATTGAATAAGATCTTCAATCTGATGCCCCAGCTTGTTACCACTGGTGTCTTAGCATGCCAGAGTGCCAAGTACTCATCATATAACCATGTAAGCTGAATAAAGAGTATGTCAGACTTCTCCCCTCTGCTATTACTGGTGGAAGAATCTTGCTAGAAATTTCTCAAATATCCCATATTACTTTATTTGGATTTCTCCATATTTGAACACTTTTCACATTCTGAGTTTTATCACACTTTTTGTGTGGTTGTCTTAACTCTCCCATCATATTGCAGTCTCTTTGAGGGATGGTGTAATTTTCTCATCATTCTATTCCCACTACTTAGCATGATTATTGTGCACATAACAGGAATTTAAGAAATATATATTGAATTCAGTTGAAAAGCAAAAACTAGGAAAGCCTCTCTAATCATTAGTGTGCTACCCCTTCTCATATTACCTTCGATTCATATTCTTTGTAAATGTTATGTCCCTCTGCTAGAATGTAGGCCCCTTGAGCACAAAGATGGCTTTTCATTTTGTATCTACAGCCTTAGCATGTAGCATAGGACCTTACTCATGAATGGTATTTAATTAATACTTGTTGTCCAAATGAATAAATTAACTGTAAGCATCTAACAAGTACAAGTCAACCACTAACAAGAACCTCCAATGGCATTCAGGCAGTTTTAATTCAATTTGTATCACAATTCATCTTACTTCATTACAGAGAGGACAAAATGTTTCTAACTTTAGCTGCCCTTCTCTAGGAATTATAGAATCCTATCCTACGCTAGCATTGGCTCATCACCAACTCAGCATAGGGTCTGACAAATAGTAAGCATTGAACAAATGCATGCTGACTGACCATCTACTATTGGATATTTTGAAATGGAAGTTCCATAAATATCTCAAACTCAACGTATCCAAAGTAGAATTAGCCACCCTTTTCCCAAAATTCCCCTTTTGCTAACTTCCTTGTCTCAGTTGAGCCATCCTTCTACCTATCCAGGGTCGCAACTTTGGAATTACCCTCCATTCCTCACTGTCTCATACATCATACATTCTTGGCAATTCTTGTTCCTTGTCATCTCTCACATCCATCCGTCTCCTTTTTAATTACATAGCCAACACCTCAGTTCACACTCAGTACTTCTCACCTGGATTATTGTAGTAGTTCTTTAAATGATTTCTCTGCCTTCTAGTTTCTTCCCTCCACAGTGCATCCTCCATGTAACTACCAAATGATATCTCTAAAGCACATTTTTTACCATATTATTCCCCCTACTCAAAAAGCTTCTGATGTCTCCCTATTGCTTCTAGGTTAAAATAAATATAAACCTATTTGACATTTACATTTCTTCATAATATGGCTCTAATCTATATTTCATATATTGCACATGCCTTAATTTACTGTACAGTCCTACCAAGCAGCCTTCTTGTGTCTCTTCATATTTGGTCCATTACTCATCTTAGTTTTTTACATAGATTATATCCTATACCTGAAATATAATAAACACTTATTAAGTGCCTAATATGTTCAAGGTACTGTGCTAAGTGCTGGGGATAGAAGAAAGACAAATAAAAGACAGTACTTGGGCTCAGGAAGCATAGAATCAAATGCAGAAAGAAAAAAAAAAAAACCTGAAAAGGAAGCTGAAAAGGGAGGATAGATGCCAGATGGTATCCAGACATAGAGCATGATCATGATTTTTGGAACTGAAACCAAGAAGGATGATTGATGATAAATGAAGAGATGGCTGGGATTTTGAATTCTCTATAAAGACTTTTTGACTCTGTCTTCTTTAGCTCTTCAGTTAGAGGAGCAGAAGTAACTGAGAGACTGAAGATACTGACGAGGCAGGTGTACTGAAGCTAAGTAGCCTCCATGATGCTAAACTTCCTGGTAAAGAGCTTGTCATGTGTGTGTGTGTGTGTGTGTGTGTGTGTGTGTGTGTGTGTGTGTGTGTGATGATAATGATGATGACACTAGAGTCAAAACAAAACAGAGAATCTAGTGGTATCTGAAGAAATATACTCCTCCCTGCCCTGTGCCTCTCCTCTTAGAATCTTTGGATTCAGAAGAGCAGAGACTTGGGCTACAGAAGCTCCTGAGGAGCTTATTACAAAAACACAGAAATGGGAGCTGTCAGCAGATTTATAAAATACTCTATGTTTATCTTCAACTTCATATTCTGGGTCTATAACTGCTCCATCCTGGGAGTATCAATTATACATACATGTCAGCAAACATGGTCAAGAGATCATTGGTGGAGAAGCAGCTGGACTCAGTATATGTGCAGCTGCAAATCTCTTGATAGCTGTGGGTGCCATTATCATGGTCCTTTGTTTCCTGGAATGCTATGGTGCTATGAAAGAAAGTCATTGCATGCTGCTCTTGTTCTTCATTTGACTATTTATGATCATGATTATTCAGATTGCTGCAGGTGTTGTAGGCATTGTTTACAAATCCAAGATTGAAGAGTCATTTAAAAAGAGTTTCTAATAACAAGTGAAAACTTTGACCCAAGATGGTATTCAACATGAAACATTTAAAAACAGCTTGAACCAATTTCAAAAAAAAAATTTAAAGGCTGTGGCTTGATCCATTGAGCTGCTGTCTAGGGAAAGAACTTTGACCAGTATTCTTCATCACGTGAATGCAGAAATGATGCTAATACAAATGATATTTGTGTGATGTATATGGGAAAAACAAGTTTACAAGGAGATATGTGGTGACTACATTTTAAATTTTTTAAAGAAAAATTTGGTTGTTGCTGCTGGCATTGCATTTGGAGTGGCAGTCATTGAAATATTTTGTTCAGTATTTTCTATGGTCTTATACCTCCAGATTGGGAAAAAATGAAACTACAGGAGTTAAGGTGGCACCCACCAAATCTGCCTTTTAACAGTTTGCCTTTTTTTTTAAAATCTAAACCATCTATTTTTCCATATTGTATTTGTGCATTTGATGTTTTGAACCTAAGTGCAAGACTTTGTATTTATTCCTATGTTGAATTTAACCTTACTTGATTCAGCCCAACATATTAGCCTTTTAAGACTTTTGTGGATTCCAAGTCTTTCATCCAAGTCTTTGTGTCATCTTCAGATTGGATAGACATGAACTTTCAAATCATTGACTAAATGCAAAAAGATTAGACAGAATAGGGTCAAGCACAAAGAGCCCCATGACATTCCACTAGAGTTGGTCATCCTTTAAGCATTACTTCTTTTTTTCCTGTGTATTTTATTTCCCAGTTGCATGTAAAAACATTTTTTACACTTGTTTTTAAAACTTTGAGTTACAAATTCTTTCCCTTCTTCCCTCCCCACCCACCCTCATTGAGAAGGCAAGCAATTCAATATAGGTTATACATGTATAGTTACACAAAACACTTCCATAACAGTCATGTTGTGAAAGACTAACTATATTTCCCTCCATCCTATCCTGCCCCCCACTTATTCTATTTTCTCCTTTGACCTTGTCCCTTTTCAAAAGCATTTGCTTCTGTCTACCCCCTTCCCTAATCTGCCTCCCTTCCATCATCCACCCTCTTATACCCTTCACCTTACTTTCCTGTAGGGTAAGATAACCAATTGAGTGTTATTGTTATGTTATTCCATCCTTAAGCCAAATATGATGAGAATAAGGTTCACATATTCCCTCTCCCTTCCCACCTCTTTCTCTCCATTGTGAGACCTTTTTCTTGCCTCTGTTATGTGAGATAATTTACCCCTTTCTATCCCTCTCTTCCCAATATATTCGTCTCTCATTCCTTAATTTTATTTTTCAGATATCATCTCTTCATATTCAACTCACCCTATGCCATCTATCTATGTATCTATCTATGTATCTATCTATGTATCTATGTATCTATCTACTCTTCTGGTTCTTAAAAATTCCTAGTGTCTCTAACCAATCCTTTTTAAAAATAAGTTTATTGATACTTTTTAAACCATCAGTCACTTTTGGACATACCTCTCTCCAGTCCCAGTGAAATTGTCGCAAAGGAAAATAGAAAAACAAAATTGACTGATATAAAGATCATATCTGGCAAGATATGCAAAATTCTGTCTTCATCATTCTTGGTGTCTCCGCCAAGAGGAAGGGAATATGTACTATCATCTGTCTCTGAGACCAGTAGTGATTTTTTAAGTCTCTCAGACTTTGTCTTCCTTTCAGTTTTCTTTTTAAGTTATTGTAATCATTGTGCATATTGTTATTCAAACTTCTTATTTCACTATGCATTAGTTTATCCAAATATTCTAATTTCTTTAAATTCTTCATATTCATCATAAGCAGTAATATTCCATTATCAGAAGTCAACAATGATTTATGAGGGTAGCTAGAAGACACAGTAAATAGAACATCGGGCCTGGAATCAAGAAGACCTGATATTCAATTCAGTCTCAGACAACTGTTAGAAGTGTGACCCTGCGCAATTCACTTACACTTTGTCTGTCTTAGTTTCCCCAACTATAAAACAGGATTCATAAAGCACCTAATTCATTTTTAGGATTAAATGAGATAATATTTGTAAAGTGTTTAGTCTACTTCCTGGCACATAGTAGGTTCTTTATATACTTAACAAATGCCTGTTCCCTTCCCTTTTACTTATTACTATGTGCGGCTAGGCACTGTATTAATATCAGGGATGTGGGACAAAAAGAAAAAAAAGACGGAACTTAGTCCATTTCTCCAGGGTTCATATTCTGAAGGTGAAACAGACAGTTTTAATTACCAAACAGATCATGCATGAATATAATTATTGTATATAAAATAAGAAGAAAAACTGTCAAGAGGAATACTCTATATCTAGTATTACTGATGAAAGTACAATAACAATTAACTAATTCTTAATGATAATATTATAGATTCCCTTATCATCCCAATCCTAGGTTTACTCTAGGTGTTCTTTCCAAAATAAGGAAACCCAAAGTGCACCCAATACTTTATATAATGTCTGAATAAGACAGAGTATAATTAAACACAGTTGCCTCACTTATTCTTGAGATTATACTTTTATTAATGCACTCTAAATATAACAGCTTATTTTGCAAGCCACATCACACATGACTTCAGAATCTTAGCATTTGGAAAGGAACTCAAAAGTCAACCAGTCCAACCTCTGTCTTAACAAGAGTCCGATTTTTTTTTTAAACATATTTAAGAAGCAGAGAGGGAAGAAAAATAGGGGAAAAAAAATTTACAAGATAATTTTGTTGTATATTTGAAAGGAATAGCAAGTTGTGCATAGTAGATTCAAAGTTTCACGTACAATCATCTTTTTAATTTTATTATGTTCTGGAAATGGCTGTTTTATTTCACAAATTAAAATAAAATAAATTAAAAATTAGAAACACAAGAGACATAGTCAATGCAAAGTCATATTGCATGATTTCCATGCAATATTAAGAGATCTTTGGGAAGTCTTGCATCAAGTTTGTTGGACCACTTTGGAGAATTTATAGGAACACAAGGATACAAGTGAGACATGATGAGACAGGAAGGGATAGGCATGGATAGGTATTGATCTGGACTAAAAAGAAAGTATTCATATCAATGAGAATTTAGTTCCATAGCAGTATGGAAAAAGAGTTAAGCTGGTCCTCTTACAATAGACATATTGTTTATTTCTGCAATAGACTCAAAACCTTTCAGACATAGTAAAATCTTCCATAACTTGTGCTGTGCTTACATAGATTTCAAGAAGCCTCTAAAAAGGCATTTGATTAGTACTGTCATTAACCTATTAAATTATATATATATGTTTATAATATATATCTACATATATTTACATGTATGCACACATATATTATAGAAAAGTGGTATAGTGATTGGAGTGCCAGGCCTGGAGTTAAGAATCCCTGAGTCAGACAATCTGGCTTCAAAACCTGCTTATGATGCTTTTTACCAGCATGACCTCTGCCAAGTCATTTAATCTCACTGGGCCTTTATTTCATCATCTGTATATGGCATCAGAAAGTCCCTTTCTGGTCTAGATCTATGATCCTATCATCCACTTCTCAAATACTTGTTCATAGTGAATGAACACAGTGCCCTGGTCCATCCTAATGGATTGAGGGAAGGATTTATTTCCTGTAACCTCCAAAAGCTCACTAAAGATTTAAAATGCTTTTAACATGGCCAAAGTAAACTACGATATCTCAAAAGAAAGCATATTCTGTCTTTTAGCCTCAATATCATGAAGACTGGAGGAAACAAAATGGAATAGCATTTTCCACTAGTCTGCTGGCTTGTTGTCTATTTGCTTACAAGAAGATTATTAAAGTGATTTCCAGAGAACTTTCCCAAAGGGAAATAAAGGGAGTGACCATTGTTTACTAGCTGCTTAAATAATATTGTATGCAGGAGGCCCAGTATATGGGTCCCTCTTAGTGTGATTTACTCACATAACTGCCTTCCAGCAAGAAAAGACAGGCATTGTTTAATCAGATTATATAAGCATGCGAGGCATAGTTCTTGTCCTAAAAGCTCATTCTTGTCCTTAAAAGTTGTTGGATGGCAGCCTAATTGAGAGATTACTCTGTGAGTGTCGGGGAGAAGGGGAAATTGGGAATTAAGTCTGAATACTTAATAAAAGTTTATTGCTATTAATAATACCTACAATATTATCACATAATTTGATTTTCTCTAAATAAGTATTGGTTACTAAGATGAAAGTTTGTTAATACCTGAGAAAATATTTCAATTTAATAAAATATGGGGGTAACAATATTTTATAGCAAAAGAATATAGTTTTATGCAAATCACAAAAGCATAGAATTTCAGAGTTATTAGCAACCTCAATTCCCTTTTACTTTACTCTTTATGTTCTACCACATAACTGATAAGTAGTAATCTAGTGATTTGAAGCTCTCAGTTGAGGGGAAAACTAATTCCTCTCATGAAACCCATTTCACTTTTGGATAGCATAAATTGTTAGGAATTTTTTCATTATGTCATGCTTAATTTTTTTTGTAAGTTCTACCAGCTGCTCCTCTGTTATCAAATAAGCCTTTGGAATATTCAGAGAGTGAGCTCTCAAGTCTCTAGTGTTCTGGATGCTGGTTGAAAATACATATGTACTGATGAAGAAGCAATTACATTTTATTCCATGTAGTCTCACTGCATACATAGGAAAACTCCTATGTCCATAATAATAAATGAGTGTTAAAATACAGCCATTTTAATTCATTCCATTTCATTCATTTTTTGCTCTCTTCGTCTAGTGCGTGCCATTTATTTCATTTTGAAGAAAGTGTTTTTAATATGGAGCCACAAGTCATCTTTCCACTCTATAAGCATTCTACCTCTCATTTCTTTCTCCTGAACCCTACTTTCTTATATATGTCTTTCTATTCTTGCTTTTATCCCAACTTTTCATTGAAGTTATAAAGTGTCAAAGTATATATTGATTTAATGTGGAAAGTCCTACATGGTGGGGGGGAGGGAAGGGAAGGAGCCAAGGTGGTGGAATGAAAGCCGGGACTAACATGAGCTCTCCCATAAATTCCTTTAGATACCTCTAAAAAGTGAATCTGAACAAATTTTAGAGTAACAGACTCTGAAGTGGCCAGACCACCCCTCCTCCACACCTCACATTGTAAGCTTCATTGTAACTCTGGGGAAACAGAAAAACTCTGCCTTGGCACACAACAACTAGCTCCAGCTCAGCACCAGGTGAGCTACAGCATTTTATAGCATCCAACTGATAGAACCAGAGGTCACAGCATACAAAGCCAGTAACCAGGCCCTTAGCTCTCAATATAAGAAGTGGGGACAGGGCCCCCATGCCCCAGAAGCAGAAATCCACCTTAAAAAACAGGAAATAGGCAATCACAATGGTCAAAAAGCAAATTGGAAAAGAAAAAAAAAACATAGAATCCTACTATGGGACAGGGAAGGTCAAAATACACATTCAGAAGAGATCAGCATTGACATTATACCCACATCTGAAACCACAAAAGGGAATATGAACTGGTCTCAGGACAAAAAGCATTCTTAGAAGTGTGCAAGAAGGATTTTAAAAGCCAAATTAGAGATGTAGAATAAAAACTGACCAATTATTTTAAAAACACAATTGGCAAGATAGAAAAAAAATTCACTGAAGAGAACAACTCCTTAAAAAGTACAATTAGCCAAAAGGATAAGGAGGTACAAAACCCAACTGGAGAAAATAACTCTTTAAAAGGAAAATTTTAGCCAAATGGAAAAAAGAGGTACAAAAACTAAGTGAAGAAAATAATTTCTTCAAAATTAAAATTAGACAAGTAGAATCTAATAACTCTATGAAGCATCAAGAATCAGTAAAACAAAATTTCAAAGACTGAAAAAAAAGAAGAAAATATAAAATATCTCATTGGAAAAAAAAACAAAAACCCTGACTTGGAAAATAGAACCAGGAGATATTCTAAGAATTATTAGTCTACCAGAAAGCCATGATAAAAAAAAAAAAGAGCCTAGAAAGTATCTTCCAAGAAATCATCAAGGAAAATTGCCTCAAGGTCCTAGAACCAGATGGTAAAGTAGTTATTGAAAGAATCCAACAATAAAATCCCAAAAGAGATGGCACAAATTAAAAATGCCAAGGAATATTGTAGCCAAATTCCAGAATTATCTGGTGAAGGAGAAAATACTGCAAGCAGCCAGAAGAAAATAATTCAAATATTGTGAAACTATAGTCAGGATCACACAGGACCATGCAGCTCCTACATTAAAAGACTGGAGTGATTGAAATATGGTATATCATAAGACAAAGGAGCTTGGACTATGACCAAAGATCAACTACCCAGCAAAATTGAGCATAATCTTTCAGGTAAGGCAATAGATATTCAATGAAATAAAGGACTTCCAGGCCTTCCTGGTGAAAAGGTCAGAGCTCAATGTAAAATCTGATCTTCAAATACAAGACTTAAGAGAAACATAAAAAGGTAAACAGGAAAAAAACAACAACTACATGTTATTCAATAAGAGCAAACTGTTTATATCCCTCTATGGGATGATGATACTTGTTAATCTTTTATTTTTTTTTACTATCAGACATACATAAGGGAGTTATATTTTTAGTACAGCTAGTTTCACTAAATCAAAGAATCATCAGGTCAAAAAATGGAGGAAGGCATTCCAAGGACTCTGGAATCTTCTACCTTCAGCAACTAAGTTTTTTTGTACCAAGAAGAGGAGTAAAGAAGACATTGAAAAATATCAACTGCTGAAGTTGGTTTGGCAGTTTGTGAGGGTCACATATGGCAAAATGGCTGCTATGGAACAAGAAAGAATTGATTATGTTCTCCCCCCACATTTACTTTTAACAGGATTTTCAGCCATTAGCACAGTGTTTGGCACATGGTAAGGGTTAATACATTTTTTCATCTAATTAGAATGTGAGCTCCTTGAAAGCCAGGACAATGCCATCTTTTCTGTTTGTATCTGAAGCCCTTGGCAGAATTTTATGCAATGTTGTTTAGTTGTTTCAATTGTGTCTGATTCCTCATGACCCCATTTGGGGTTTTCTTGGTAAAAATTCTGGAATTGTTTACCATTTACTTCTCCAGTTCATTTTACAGAGGAGGAAACTGAGACAAATGGGGTTAAGTGACTTGCCCAGGGTCACACACTAGGAAGTGTCTGAGGCCAGATTTGAACTCAGGAAGATGAACTTTCCTGAGTCTAGGTCCAGCACTCTGGTATTATATTTTTTTTCACTTTATTTACTTTTGTTTATTTTTATTTTCCATCATTCATTTCCACAAAACTTTGAGTTACAAATTTTCTCCCCATCTTTCCTCTACCACCCCCAAAACAGTGATGACACTGTATATTACCTCCCTCAATCTACTCTCTTCTATATCCTCCCCCATTACCCCTCTGACTTTCCAGCAGGGCAAGATGGATCTCCCTACCCTAGCACCTGTATATCTTATTACCCAGTTGCATGTAAATAATAATAATGATAATAATAATAATAATTATTATTATTATATAAATATATATGTATATATATTTAACATTTGATCTTAGAACTTTAAATTCTAGATCCTTTCCCTTCCTCCCTTATCACCAACCCCCACTGGAAAGACAAGCAATTCAATACGGGCTGTACATGTGTAGTTCTGCACAACATCTCCACAATGGACATATTGTGAAAGACTGACTATATTTCCCTCCTTCCTATCTCATTGCCCACTTGTTCTATTCTCTACTTTGTCCCTGTCCCTTTACAAAAGTGTGTGCTTCTAACAACCCTCCCCCCCCAAACCTGCCCTCTCTTCCATCATCCCCCCTCTCATCTTCTTCCCCCCTACTCTCCTGTAGGCCAAGATCCCCAATTTAGAGTGTATGTCATTCCTTTCCTAAGCCAAATTCAATGAGAATAAGGGTGATCCATTCCCTTTTTGCCTTCCTGTTCTTCACCTTTCTTGTAACAGTTATCCCTTGTCTCTTCTATATGAGATGATTAACTCCATTCTTTCCCTGTCTCCTCTCATTCTATTCCTCTACCACCTCTCAATTTCACTTTTTAAAATATCATCTCTTACTATTCCATTGATCCTGTGCCCTCTGTCTATGTACACATATATACAGACACTCACATATGTATTCCTATGCATATACATATTCCTATATAGACATATGTGCATGTATATATATGTGTATATACATATATAGGTATATACACATACATACATATATATGTGTACATATATATATATATATATGTATATATATACTTTTATATTCCCTTCACCTATTCTCATACTGAGAAAAGTTTCATAAGTTACAATTATCATTTTTCCATGTTGGCATATAAATAGTTCAACTTTGATAACTTCCTTATGGATTCTTTTCATGTTTACCTTCTCATGCTTCTTGTTTTTGAATGTCAAATTTTCTATTCTGTTCTGGTTTTTTTTATCAAGAATGCTTGAAAGTCCTCCACCTCATTGAACCACCATATTTTCCCCTGGAACATTATACTGTATTTTACGGGGTAGGTGATTCTTGGTTTTAATCCTACCTCCCTCGATCTCTGGAATATCATATTCCAGGCCCTTCAATCCCTTAATGTAGAAGCTGCTAAATCCTGGGTTATCCTGTTTGTGTTTCCACAGTGTTCAAATTGTTTCTTCTTGGTAGCTTGTAATATTTTCTCCTTGATCTGGGAGCTCCAGGAACCTGGTTATAACATTCCTAGGAGTTTTCTTTTTGGGGATCTTTTTCGAGAGGTGATTGGTGAATTCTTTCAAATTCTATTTTGCCCTCTGGTTCTAAAATATCAGAGCAATTTTCCTTGAGAATTTCTTGGAGGATGATTTCTAGGTTCTTTATCTGATCATGGCTTTCATGTAGTCCAATAATTTTTAAATTGTCTCTCCTGGATCTATTTTGCAGGTCAGTGTTTTTTTTCAAGGAGATATTTCATACTGCCTTCTATTTTTTCATTTATTTGGATCTGTTTAATAGTATCTTGATTTCTGATAAAGTTATTTGCTTCCATTTGCTCCACTCTAATTCTGAAGGAATTATTCTCTTCAGAAGCTTTTGAGATTCTTTTTCCATCTGGCAAATTCAGCTTCTTAAGGCATTCTTCTCCTCATTGGCTTTTTGGGCCTTTTT
>JAQQSV010010612.1:0-13223 GCA_028646515.1 Pseudochirops corinnae | reverse complement strand
TATTAAAGCTGAACTATTTACATTCCTACATGGAAACATGATCATCATAACTCATGAGACTTTTCTCAGTATGAGGATAGTTGAAGGGAATATATATGTATATATGTATACATACATATATATGTATGCATAGGAGGGTGTATGTATGTATAAATACATATGTGAGTGTATGTATATGCATATATACATAGACAGAGGGTACAGGATCAGTTGAATAGGAAGGGATAATATCTAAAAAATAAATTTAAGAGGTGAGAGAGGAATATAATGCAGGAAGCAGAAAGGGAGAGATAGATTAGGGTAAATTACCTCATATAAAAGAGGCAAGAGAAAACTGTTACAATGGAGGGGAAGAACAGGAAGGTGAATGGGAATGGGTCAACCTTACTTTCATTGAATTTGGCTTAAAGAGGGAATTACATAAACACCCAAGTGGGTATCTCACCCTAGAGGAAAGTAGGGGGAAGGGGATAAGGGGGAGATGATAGAAGGGAGGGCAGATTGGGGGAAAGGGTAGTTAGCTCAATGAAAAGGGACAAGGTCAAAAGGTCAAAGTAGAAAATATAATAAGTGGGGTGTGTGCTAGGATGTAGGGAAATACAGCTAGTTTTTCACAATATAATTACTATGAAAATGTTTTGTGTAACTGCACATGTACAACCTATATTGAATTGCTTGTCTTCCCGGTGGAGGTGACTGAAGAGGGAAGAGGGGAAAAAAATCTGGAAATCAAAGTTTTAAAAATAAATGTTTAAAAAAATATTTTTTACATTGAACTGGGAAATAAGGTATACAGGCACTGTTGTATAGAGTCATTAGTGTGCTGTCCACAGAAAGTTGTTGAATGACTGACACTATCATAACAGCTTAAAATTTATATTCTATAAAAGCTCTTTTGATGTATTTAGGACTTTCCTTCTATAAAGCAAAATGGTGACTACTATCTCTTTAAATACTCAAGACCAGAAGTGTTTTCTCTACTGTTCTTTGTTAAAATCTGTTTTGAAGGCATCTAATATCCTACAATTAAAATTTTATATAAAACTCCTTTCACTAAAGCCCTAAACTGCTGTTTCTCCATGATGTAAAAGTCACCTGGGTTCTTTTTGTTTGTTTGTGTCATGGCTCATCATTTTCTTGATTTACACAAATGGTTTAATAATGATGAATTGACTGAGAAAAATTGTGTTTATGGTTCAAACAAGTCCATGTGTCCTGGAGTATGTTTTATAGTCACACGACTAGTAGCTTTGTCCCAATGCTGTTTTACCTTCCAAGTCTGGGCTTGGCAGCCTGAGGATGACTGGGTTTTGCGATCTTAGAGGTAGGAGGGTTGTTACACACAGTCACCTTGAAAGGTATGTCAGCAGAATGTAAGCTCTGTTAGATTCTAGCAAAAGTTAGGAGGTGTTTTGAATACATGCCTAGCTGTGAGCTGCTCAGGACCAGCTTAACTTCAGAGAATCATTGCTAATTGGTTGGACACTAGATAATGAAGTTTTGGGTCATAGTAACCCATGAAACTAAGAAAATTACAAAATAACTCTCAGTTTTGTGTGGCTGCTTTTCTACTTTGGCAGTAAAAATGACAGAGCGATAGAATGGTAGAAAAGGGAGTGTCTGATACTTTTTTTCAGGCATCCAAAGCATATTTTGTGTATACTATTGATGTTAAGGATATCACAGTTTATTGAACATTTGTAAACATTAATTTAATTGTAGTTATGCTTAATGTGAGATATTTTTCCAGTGACCAGCCTCCTAATATTTTAAGGTGAACCAAACCCATGTTGACTCTCTTTTTAAAAATTACATGAGAAAACAAAAGAAGTCTAGTACTAAATGGAAGGATGCCTAATAGGTTCTCCCTGGAGAATTAAATAAAATAGTTGACAATGTAAATTTCATCATTTTCCCATAGATATCAAGAAAAAAACCACTTCTTTCTTCAGAAAAGATTTATTTTAAATTTAGCATTTAACATCAATGCGACAAGTTTTGTTTGTGTTGCAGGTATTTACAGTTAAAGAAAGGAATTTCTACCCATATAATATTCCAACAGTTTCTCAGTCAGCCCCTGTAAGTCAACATTAAGATTTCATGGTTTTCCATTCACTTACCTTCAATTATTTCACTTTGGCACTTATTTGGTCACAGCAGATACTGCATTTTTTCTGCTTTTTCCCCTCTCCCTTTCTTAATTTTGTATTATTTCAAAAGAGTCTTCAAATTTTTGTATTGTTCTCACATTTATAAACATAAATTTCATTTTGGTAGTGTATAACATAGGATTGGTGCCACAATTTGTTTGACTGTATACAACATGCCTAGGAATTATTCAAGGTCTTCATGGTCAAACTTCGTTTTCCACTGATGATGACCCTTTACAAAATGTGATACTTCTTTCAAAAAGGTTAACTGTTACATAAGAAATAAATTCCTTGCTTTGTCCTGAACCACTATCTTGGTTCTCATTGAAATTGCATTGGTGATTGTTGATCAGGTTCACACATCTGAACTACATCTTTAGGTAGGATATTTACGAATGAGGTAAAGAGAACATGAGCTTGAATACTCTACAGACAGAAGCAGGCAAGGCATACCAAGACATGGTTCCCTGAAGAGAACCCTGTGTTGCTAAGAACTCATGTACTCCAGGCAACCATAGGTCCCAGTATGACAGCAGAGTACCTAGTGAAAGAAGTGGCAGTGAAAAATTCTTCAGATAAACCAGGAGCTAAAGAAACTTGGACTATTAGCAGAAGAGGAGAAATTTCAGAGTAATAAAGAAGCTCCTGGATCAGTGGAAGAGCTGTAGTTGTTCACCTTTCTCAAAGAGGACTAATGGCATCATAAGGGTGATGTCTTGATTTTGTTCATGAATTACATTTAAGTGAGGCAGAGCTGTACAAAGTCATCAGCCTCATTCTTTCTTCCAGTATTATCAAAATTTAGTTGCATATGAAAAGTCAAGAAGACTGGCCATGGTCTGATATGCAGTGGGTGACCTTGGCCTGTCTAAATGAAGATCTTTCCCAGGTCTTAGTTTTCATGAGGAAATACCCATTTAACAAGTATGTAAGAATTGAGAGAAAAGATGGTCTAATTTACCATCAAAAATATCCATTTGGGAGTGAAAGGTCATCAAAGTTTCTGGCCACAACAGAAAAGACTTGCTATTAGCACTCATTCTAAGTCATCAAAATCTAAACAGTGTTCCATAGAGGCTTGGGCTGGGGGTAGTGGTGGTATTATTGAGCATTGAATGAAAGAAAGCCAGAATGGCTTGGGTTTAAAGGCCTAGTAAAGTAGCTCTGTTTGAAACACAAAGGGCTTATTTCAGGGTTATATTTTAAGTAAAAGAGTACCAACTTTGCAAAGGCAAAGAGAAAACAAGAGAAAGATCTATAACATGGGAGAGTAAATTTGGGCCTTTTATCTCATGAATTCAGATGAAGGTGGGTATCAACTCACAATGAACCACATTCTATTTTTCTTTTCTTTTCTTTATAGGATATAGTGGTAGTACTGAAAGTTTGGGCACTTGTGAAAAACACTGAGATCTATAATTCATCATAGATGTAGTTTATTGGTGTCTCTAACAGTTTTGAATTCTTTCTCTTTGAAATGAGACAGAGCTTCTTTCAGGGCAGTAATATATCTGAAGGATTGTTTAGGTCCCTTAATGTTGAAGCTTAAAGAGAAGTTAGGTTGCTTTAATTACTAGTACTTCTAACTATTTTCCCTTGCTAGGGAGTTCTCAATTTATTTGAATCTCTCTACTTAAAAAGAGTAAGACTAAATAGGTCATTAAAGGAAGGGGTTTATTTTATTAGGGAGAAGAGTTGTCATGATTGATTATGGTCTCAGACTTTTTTTTGGGGGGGAAGAATGGGGTGTAGAGCCAAGTAAAATAAAAAACTGTCCCTTATTTAATGTTTTCTTACTCTGGGTACTTTAATGAGACCTGAGGACCCCTTTCTTTTCTGTTATGTTGTGGCAGGAGCAAAATTTCTCAAAAACTTTGCCATGTAGGTTGACCTAATCTTTTCCCTAGAAAACAGAGAATCTGTCCCCAATATGTGATTGGTATAGGAGATTAAGTCTTTTCATACCTTTTGGAGTATATTCTCATGATGAGTATTATAATAGAGTCAAGAAATATCATTTTGTCTGGAATCATCTAATTCTCATTATAATTTTAAGCAAAAAGACCACAGTGAAGATAATGATAATTTATGTGCAAATATCTGTTGCAGAGGATGAAAAGGTACGTAAAATCTCAGAACTTGACAAGATATTTCAAAATAAGTGGGTATATATAAATGTATATGTAGTATATGTATATATGTATGTGTGTGTGCATACTAATACTTGATGACTTTACAGAAAGGTAAAAGTAAAGGAAGTAAAAGGAAGTAAAAAATGGTGGAAAATATGGTTCTCCATCAAGAACTGAAAGAGATTAAAATACTGTAACCAAACAGAAGTCTCATGTCTATTTATAGTTAATATTTTCTCAGAGAAGAGTCAGAAGGCACAACACATGGCAAATACTGAATAACACCACAAAAAGTGAAATTGACTATATCTTAGACACGAAACATCTGGTTACTGATGTGAAAGTCATTTCTGAATCAGCTCCATTTTTTTTGTAAGATAATCTTCTATTTAAAACAAAGGTCAAAATTAACACCTAATTGGAACAAAGGATGAAAATGGGAAGACACTACATGAAGTTATAGCTGCTTTCATCTGATCTATTCAGAATCTTTTGATGCTGAAAAACAGGAACTATATTGACTGCAATCATTCACACTTAATGAAGTTTAACTAATATAAGATTATTGGCCTGAGGAATAGTAAAAAATGCCCAATAATTGATTAACTCCTTGAGACCAGGTTCTGATTTTTTTTCTTTCATCTTGCATTGTACCATTAGATCCTTAAAAAATACATTGGAAATTAAATGATGCAACCAATTCATGCGACAAATGTTTGTTTGTTCTTTTTGCTTTGCGGAACAGAGAGATGGAAGCCAAGGGCGATACTAACGGCCAAAATTTTGTCTCCATCAAAACAATTGTCTTGCTCCTTCCTCTCTCAGCATTTTTGCATTTGTTTTCTATGTCAACCAGGTTTTTAATAAGACTATCCTAATTGATAGAAAGATTGATGCCTTGAAAATTAGTGTCTACATGACTGGTAGAGATTGCATGAAAACTGTGGAGAGGAGAGATATTCTTTGTACTTGCTCTCTCACACATAGAAAAACACACATACACACACACAGACAGAGACAGAGGCAGAGAGAGCTTTATATGTAATTCTAGATTTCAAGGGACCAAATCCAAGGAGGAAAAAGAAAAAAAAAAAGACTTTCTTACAGACATATAGGAGGAATCAGCCCTTCAGTATGTCCCTGATTTCTAGGTTGTCTCCTTAGCAATTTTGGGGAATTTCTCTTTGAATGAGATTGAGGTTTATCTCTCAGAGAAAAGAGATCTTGGTTTGTTCCAATCTAAAGAGCCCATTTCCTCTTTTATATTATTAAGCATTTAAATCTATATAACATCCCCATTTCATGTTTACTATCTGCTTTGATAAATGGATTTATTCATTAGTCACTATTTGTGATGTTCTTTTGTGTAACTAGTGTTTAGTGGTGTTAACCTGAAAAATTTGGCTAAGGGAGACAGTCTAGGTGATATATATTTTTTGTATTTATTTCCTTTAAAGCTAGACAGAGCTAGCTTACTTGTACATACAATGAGTCAGAAGCTAAGTTCTGACTGTGTGAACAAAAGAATGAGAAAGCTTAAACACATTTTAGAATCATTCCAATTCAGGGTGGCTGTGTCACTCTAACTTATGTTCTCCATATGTTTAAAACTTGGATGAGAAAGGAATTTTCTTAATTGAATAGATGGTAAATGCAATAAAATAAGAGAGTTGGAAAAGTGTCAATTGAAATTATGACTCAGGATATCTATGTTTTCTTTACTGTTAACATTCCATAACATAGTATATGTCCAAAAAATATTGAGATAATCAAAAAGTCCCATTACTCAAGTTAGTACCTTGGGTTAAGGGTCTTATCCTTAAGGGCTATAAAGTAAGCCCTATCTGGCTTTGTTGACATAGGAAGAGGTATTCTCTGAGTTTAGTCAGAGACCAAAGCTGTTAGATCCAGGCTCTTCTTTTGGCTGATTAGTTCAGGCCTTAGCCCTTATTGAGGTTTATTAAATTATTATCAGTGGGAAGAGGCCAAATCAATGAGGAGAACAGAGTAGCCAGTCTCATTGGCTCTTCACCTGCGCCCTTCTAGGCAGCAATAAAAATTATCCTTGGAAAAGAGTGGGCATGATTCCAGGGATATTTATCCTTAGATACACACAAGTTGCATTTAGAGTACCTGTGTGGAGGTACAATGTAATATTTGAAGTTCATATTACATATATATTGTCCTTTTTATCCATGCATATGTTGTGTATCTCCAGTAGGATATCAGCTCTTTTAGTACAGGGAACTATCTCACTTTTGTCTTTATATCACCATACTTAACTTAGTGTCTGGCACACAGCAGGTTTTTAATAAATTCTTGTTGAATGAATGATTGATTGAGATAGTTTTATTCGGGGGGTGCATTACCAGATAAAAGTATTAGGTAGGCGGTTTAATGAGAATACGGGTAAAACACATGGACCAATTGTTATACTTGTATCTGAAGAATCATAAAAGACTTAGAAAGCCCCCATCATATTAAGTGGAATCTATCTGTCAGATTTATAGGAAAATATGGAGAAGAATT
The DNA here is from genome assembly GCA_028646515.1 of Pseudochirops corinnae. Lineage (NCBI taxonomy): Eukaryota > Metazoa > Chordata > Mammalia > Diprotodontia > Pseudocheiridae > Pseudochirops > Pseudochirops corinnae. The sequence continues at coordinate 6,412 of JAQQSV010010612.1, read as the reverse complement.
TTGTAGGGCAGGAAGCTATAGATGTGTGGTAATCTCTACCATTGAAAGTAAAACCCACTTGTTTTAATTGTTAATTCTAGGAAGTTCATATATTTTACTAGTGCTTATATCTATGGCTGACTACTGATCATTTGTCCAAATGCCAAAAACATTAATAATAATAATTGCTAGCACTTATAGAATATTTACTATGTATCAGACACTGTGCTGAGTACCTTACAATTATTGTCTCATTTGATCCTTATAACAACCCTGGGAGGTAGATGCTACTATTATCTCCATTTCATAGATGAAGAAACTGAGGCAGAGGTTAAATGACATGTCCATGGTCACACAGCCAGTAAGTATCTGATACCAGATTTGAATTTAGTTCTTCCTGACTCCAGATCCAGAACTCTATCCACTAAACTATGAGAAGTTCTACTTGATATCTTTGGAGAAGGGTGAAGATGTGAAGATGACTGAGGTGGAGATGGGAAAGGGAGAAGAGACAATTCAAGGTAGTGTTTAACTGTAGTTTATACTTAATGTTTTAGTCTTAGTTTTTGTTTTCATTTATTCATTATGACTCCAAGGGACAAGGGCAGGCAATTTGAAAGAATCTTAGTTATAATTAACTGTTGACTGAACCTGAATAAGGAATAAGAGAAGCACAATGAAGGGATGTGAAGTATAAAAACTCCATATCTGCAGTCATTCTGTGGCCTTTTATTCCTCATTTGGCAGCCATATTCACTTAATATAGTTGTTGCCCATAAATGGGAGTCATGACTAACGTGAAAATATGTTTAATATGAATGTATAAGTAGAGCCTATATCAGATCACATGTTGTCTTGGGGAGGGTGGAGGTGTGGGTGGGGGAGGAATTCAAAATTCAAAATTTTAAGGAAGTGAAAGTTGAAAACAAAAAGAAAATAATTAATTATAAAAAAGCAAGAAGGGAAGAGTTAAAAGGAAAGACAATGAATTCAATTTCAGACGTGTTTAAGATGCCTGTGGGATATCCAGGGTAAGATAACTAATAAACAGTTGGACATGCAAGATTGGAGGTCAGTAGAGAAGTTATGGCAGAATATATAGATTTGAGAATCACTAAGCATAGAGATAATACTTGAATCTGTGGGGGAAAGGGAGTGACCAAACATTTATTAAGCATCTACCATGTTCCAGGAATTGAGCTAAGGGCATTACAAACATTATCTTATTTAATCTTGAGAATATCTCTATGAAGTACTATTATCCATGTTTTATATTTGTGGAAACTGAGGGCTACAGTGTGTATGCGTGTGTGTGTGTGTGTGTGTGTGTGTGTATGTGTGTGTGTGTGTGAGAGAGAGAGAGAGAGACTAGCCTAGGGTCACATGTATAGAAAATGCTTAAAATTGGATTTGACTTCATAGCTTTCTGATTCCTGTCTCAGTGTTCTAAGTATTATTCTACCTAGTTACATTGAAGCTAATGAGATCACCAAACAAAAGAATATAGATGGAAAAGAGATAAGAACCCAGGACAGGGACATGTGGGAGAGTCACTGTTAGTAGTTTCATGACAACTTAGAAAGAAATGAATATTGGTATAAGTAAAATAACCGATCTATATGGCTTAAAGTAGCCATGGCATAATGTATATGGCATTGGTTTTGAAGCCAGGAAAGCCTCAGCTCAAGTTCCATCTTTGACAAAAACTGGTTCTATTGCCTTTCACATTTGACTCAACTTTTCAGTACTCTAGAAAACCATTCAAGATTCTAAGTTTCAGAGAAAGTTCAGATAATGAAGAGTGTTTCCCTATTTGGAAGTTCCCCATACTAAGGAAATCCAGTTCTCTCCCTATCCCTATAAGCTTTATGCTGATTTTTCTGATCAGGTCTGATGGACCAAAGGTCAAAATCATATTAACAGTAAACTATTAGTATTATATATAATACTAATATTATAGTATTGTTTTTGTATAATACAATATAATAGTATTGTTTTTGTTGATAAGGACAAGGCTTCCTGTGGAATTATATTTTAAAAAAGAGCAAATTTATTTCTAGGGAAACAAAATAGGGTCTAGGTTTAAAGGCTAAAGTTTTTTCAAGTTATTCTGAAATTTTGAACTATTTCATAAAAGATGGATATGGTTGATGAAAGTGGCAGAAATTAGGCAGCATATTTTTTGGTATAATTCTTGGGGGAATTAGTGGCATATGAGCACGAATGGTAATGTGGATAATTCCCCAACCACTGCACTGAAATGTTGCCCAGAGTTACTCATGTAATATTAAAATCATTCTTTAATAATGACCACAAATGGAGAGTTCAAATGTATTTAGAGCTTTAAAAATGCAAATTGTTTGCTATATTTTTATTTGTTTGCATTTTTGCTTAATTCTGCTTATGGGGTCTATATGCTACATATTAGACTGATTTCCTTTCCTTGGGTTTTCATAATTTAAGAAGAAAAATTGTGTATATTATTTTCCTGTTTTTGTAAACAAATCTGAGTCTAAAAGTGACCAAATGCTAAATGAAGGTGATCACATCTTACATAAAGATTTTTATTTTTTTTATTTTAAACAAGAAGCTTATTTAAACAGCAAGATATTTGACTTGAAGAGAAAACTATCTAGGATCAATTTCTTTATAGTAATTTATCCCTACATAAAGACAGATAAGGTCCAACATGTAAGAGTGACATGCAAAATGTTATAAAATTGTCCTTGGTTTTACTATGATAAAAGAAAAAAAACACTGAAATTATCCAATCAAACAAGGTGTACAAGGGTTTTGTTCTTGTTGTTAAACACTGACGGCAAAATAACATACTGGAATATAAAGATAAAAGTTGAATAAGCATGCCACTGGTGAAAAAAAAGGGTTATTTCACTGAACCAGTTTGATTTTTCACCTCCCCATCTCCATTTGATGTTGATCAAAATGTACCATCAGCCATGTAAATAAAAATAAAATACATGTTATGTCTATGCACTTATATCAATTACTTTGTGTACAATAAAGGAATGGAGGAAGGAAATCAAAGAAGAGAGAAAATTATATTGCAGTAGTCAGGATGTGGATGAATCAAATCTTGATTTTCTAATTGTGAATACATTGTTTTCCTTGGGAGCAGAGTTCTAGGTAGAGTTGAACGCTTTCCTTTTAATAAATGTCTCTTGTCTGTTGCTGGAATATCAATTGTATCTTCATTTTCCATTTTCAACTATGCAAGTTTGTCTTTTTCATTGATGGGATGCTCATCAAATAAGGATATAATCTACCTCATTGACAAATCTTGTCATTCACAATAGGCTTTAATTAATTTCCTAAGTGGTGTGTGCCTTTTAATCTTAAACTACACCACTGAACTGTCTTGCTCTGCCACCTTCAAATTAATGTGGTCTTTCTTTTCAGTTGACTCCTTGCTTAGGCTTCTCATAGAGCATGGTGAGTCTGCTGTTTCACAAAAGAGGAGCTAAGACAGTCTGAAACCAAGGGAACAGGGGAAGAAGCAGTAGTGGTGGGAGCAGAAAGAAGAAGAGCAAGAGGAGGAGGAGGAAGAAGAGAATCCTTATTTCTTACCAAACCTTACTCTTCTGTACTGTTTTTACATCATTTTCCCTGTGTAACAAAATAATTTCTCCCTTCCCAAACAAACCACAAAATAGATGTCATTATTAAGATCATTCTAGGTGTTATTCGTACACACACACACACACACACACACACACACGCAAACACACACACGTACACACAATATATAACATAATTATAGAACTTTCAGATCTGGAAGATGTCTCAATGAACATCTACTGCAGTTCATCTTAGGATGATATGAACATAGACTACAGTAAAAACAAAAATAACCTTTGAGATCCTCTCCATCAACTAACTTTACAGATGAGGGAACTGAGCCCCACAGGCAATAGAGATGAAAGGAATCCCTAATCTAAAATTCCAAATAAGTAGTCATCCAGCCTCAGCTTGAAGACCTAAAATGAAGAGACCTACTACTCTCCAAGAGGTAATGGAAAGAAAAAACAAACTCCTCTCAAACAAGTCTAATTGTTAAGAAGTTTTTTCTTCCTGACACTAACTCTAAAATTACCTTAATCTCACAACAAATGGAATAAATCTGATCTGTTTATTATGTAACATCTCTTCAAATATTTGAAAACAGGTGACATGACCCCACTGAGTTTTCTCTTCCTCAGGCTAAACTGTTGCATTTCATTCAATCTGATTGCAAATGAAATGAACTCAAGGTACTTCAACATGTTGGTTTCCTCATTCTGACCACTTTCAGGTTATTAATGTCTTTCTTAGGTTGAATATTGGATTAAGTACAGACACTAATCTTGTTTCTAGAAAATAGGTTTACTTCTGTTCTCTCAGTAGAGAGTTGGGTACTACAGGTGCAGAAGGTGGCAAACCCTTTCACACACTGTTGCATTTTCAATTGGTTTTGCTAACTGGTTTTCCTTTGCAAAATGTTTGTTATAAAAACAAACAAAAATATAGATTAAAAAAAAACCAGCAGAAACAATATCAACCAAAACAAATACAGCAACCTTTCTTCCACCATGTGGCTACTTTCATTCTAGAGATTCTATGTCTTTTGACTCTGAAAACTCCCTATTTTAAGTTGTAAATCAATATGAAATGACAACAATAAAAATTCAAGTAAAGTAGCTAGCAGATTTTTGCTCCGTTTCCTTTTTTGCTTTTGCCCAGTGTCTTATCTGTAGAAAATCTATGAAAAGAAGACAAGGAATGATGCATATCTAAGTATTTTTCAAAGGTTTGTAATTTAGGATACTGAGTATATAAATTTCATAAATGCTGCTTCCCAAACATCTGCTCTGGAAATAGCACATCCTGGCCATGGTTCTTATGAGTCTTCTGGCTGCCAAATGTAGCCTATATGTGGGAATGAAGGCTGGCTCCAAACTGAAGTGGATCAGGAATGAGGGCAATGTACAGCAGGTTCAGGAGAGCCAGCAAAGTGGGGGAGGATGGTGTGCCAATTTTTTTTTTCCAGAAGTCACCTACACATGTCCATTTGCTTTGTAATTGCAGTATGGTTCATTCTGTTACAGAGTCAGAATTACAAGGCAGGAAATGCCGAATGACAAAACTTTCTCTCAATGGAAAATGAAATGAGCTACAGATGGTGAAGCATTTCTAATCTTCTATTACCTGAAGTTATAAGTCTAGATGCAAATCACTGAATGCCCTTACCTCAAACCACATAAAACATGACAGGGGAATTTAATATTTTAGCCAGTTAATCCTCTCATCCCTGACCCTTCAAACAAGTTCCAAAGAGTAGCCTAGTATTTATTTCAGTGAGAAAATGTAATTTTGCCTAGAAGAGAAAAGAAAATAAAAAACTTTAGTCATATGAAATATAAAGAAAGATAAAGATGAATAGAGAGAAAGGGGAAAAAATTAGTGCCTTTGCATCCTGCAAAGCTCAGCAAAACTGTTTTGCTAAGACAAAGTATCAGTGGCATATGGAACAAGGTTGCTTGGCTTCCAAAAGAGTGATTATATGTAAAAACATGCTAAAGTTTGAGGAAGGATTAAATTTTTCTAAAGCCTGGGCAATTGTGTAGTGAGGGCCTGTGTTGTGATATGGTGTGTGAAAAGACTAATTAGACACTGGCTTTGGTAAGTTGTTCAGCGTCCCTGAGCCTTAATTTCCTCATCTTTAAAATGGGAGTAATGCAGTATCTATCTCACAGGGCTGACATGAGAATTAGATGACATCATATTTTAAATGACTCTGTAAAGTTTAGACCATAATTTAAAGATAATTATCCTGAAATGATGCAGATTATTTTAAAAAATAATTTCCCTTTTTTTCTTTTAACATTCTGTCATTAACACTGTTGTGTAGGGGGAGTCCAAATGGCTGAGTGAGAATTAGCCTTTTTTGCTTTGATTCCAGTACAACAATCTAGACAGCAAGCTAAACAGAATTGTGATTGGAAAAGACTAGGAAAAGGTCACAGTGAATCATTTTCCAGCCCAGGGTAGCTTAGGTAGATAGAAAGAGATTGGCGGACACTAGGTGGGGGGGATGGCTGAGAGCACAGAGCAGTAGCTATCATGTAGAAATACCATGCACTGTGGTGGGAATATCAGCACCTACTAAGGGGACTGAACACTTGGGCAGAAAGAGATCTCAGAGGAACCATAGACTAGCACTGGGAGGATGAATGAGTGCTATCTGTTGTCTCTGTTGCCCATTACTCAGTTTTTGGGTGGAGAGGAGTAGTCATGAGGAGGTGTAACAGTAAGCACCCTAGCATGCCTAGGGCGGCTACTAGCACAGGTTCTTAGATCTGCTTTTCTAAAGGAAAGCAACTCAAAATGGGTTAACAAGCTTACTTTAATCAAACATATCATTTACCTAGTTCAGGGG
>JAQQSV010010611.1:0-13223 GCA_028646515.1 Pseudochirops corinnae | reverse complement strand
TTTTCCTGCAACATTCTTATTTCTCTTCCGAATTTTTCTTCCACTTCCCTTATTTCGTTTTGAAAGTCCTTCTTCATCTCATCTCTAGCTTTAAGGCATTCTTCATGTTTATTGGAGGCCTCTGGTGGGCGTGCTCTGGCTGCGCTCTCCTCCTCCCTCTCTCTCCCATGATCTTTCTTTTCCCCAAAGAAGGAATCTAGGGTTTGGGAGCTGTTCTTACTTAGCTTCTTATGGTTTTGGGGCAAAGGTATGAGAGTAACCTTACCCATGGTTGTTCAGACCATGATTTTATTTAATTTTTTTTTAATCTCTATGGGGCTCTGCTTCCAGAAGGGAAAGCTCTGTCCCAAATCGCTGGGGTCCTCCCCACTGCCATAGACTTCCGGCTGACTGGATAATGAAGACTCCAAGGCCGAGGCCCAAGATGGCGATCCGGATCCAGGCCGCTCAACGCAAGAGCCCTGGCCTGAAAACAATCGCTCAGTCCTCCTGCTTTCTGCAGGCCACGGGTGGGGAGCTACAACGCAGAGGCGTGTGCAAAACCTCTGCCTTTTGCTTTTCTGCTTTGGAGGCCTTTCGGCCGGACACTTATCTCCCCCTTTCGCAATCCCCACTTGCAGCTGGTGCTAATCCTCCGCTCACCTGAAAGGCTCTTCCACCACCCCTGGGGCGCAGCTGCGGCTTCAGGCCAGGCTGGCTTTCCTTCGCAGTGCTGATATGGTTCCTCGTAGCTGAGCTGACTTTAGTGGGAAGTATCCTTGTGTGCGGTTTGGAGTTGTAAGATTGGTTTAGAGTCCTATTTTATGGGTATTTTGGGGTGGCTATGTGAGAGCTGCGATATGTTGCTGCTGCTACGCCACAATCTTGGCTCCGCCCCCCCAAAGTCGACTTTTTAAGGCATTCTTCTCCTCATTGGCTTTTTGGGCCTCTTTTGTCGTGTGAGTTAATCTATTTTTTAAGGTGTTAATTGAATGAGAGGAATATTTCCAGATTACTGAATACATCACCTCTAGAGAACTTATGGAAAAACATAGATGAGAATGACCCAAGATGAAGTATGGGAAGGGCTAGCATCTGCATTGGTGGGAAGGATTACCTTTACTTATGAGGACCAAGATCTAGTGAAGTATTGAATTAAGGCACAAGATCAGGATTTCCTTTATACACCATCTTTCCCATTAGTGGTGCCCCTCTCCTCTCAAGTCCACTTGACTTTTCTGCTTCCTAGTCCTTTAAAAATTTATTTTCCCAGAAAATGATGGTAACAACTTATGCACATCAAAATTCATATGACTAAAAACAGGTTTAGTACTTTGTCTTCCTAGGGAGGCAAAAATGCTTAGGCTACAGGACAGAATCTTATTTGAATGTTTGAAAAGATTAGCTATTTCATCATTGTGGTTACTGCCTATCTGAGGCAGATTGCTGCATCTCCTTACAGCCTTAGTAGGTGGTCTTCATGAGTTGCAGTGACACAAAAATTTTTACTACTTAGTGGCTAAGCTTCTAATGTTTAGCCTCTCTGTTCACAGCTAGGACAGATCCATGGTCTGTCACCAGGTTGTATTTGAAGTGTTTGCAGCTTAGTAATAGAACCTGCTAGAACTTGTACCAGTGCCCTTAGACATCATGCTGATAAGCTTCTTCCTATTCCATACACACCTATCCTTGCTGCTGAATTTTTCCTCAGGTCCCCTGGGTTGAACTCAGTCCCTCCCTGGGTTTATGATGAAAGCCAAAGCCACAGCTTGTGGAGAGCATGTGGGTTGTGTGGGGCTGCTTGTCTGCTTGCCACCTGCAGCAGTTTGGTATATCCCTCCAATAGCTCTCAACACAGATGGTTTGTAATAAGAATAGTACCAGTAGTAACAATAATATTAATTTACTTTTTTGCCACCATACTGTTGCGTGTTACAAAGCTCTTTCATGTCCATGGTCTCATTTGAATTTTAGAATAATCTTGTGAGATGCCAGTATTCCTAGAAAGAGTGACTTTTAGAAGAAGAAACTAATGCTCAGAGAAGCAGTGACTTGGCTAAGGTCACTTAGGTAAATGGAATAGCTATGACTCAAGCTTCCATCTTGTTTCAGATTCAGTGATATCTTCACAACACATCACTTACTAGTATAGAATATTCTCCTTTTCTCTTTTTTAGATTTCAGTGTTTATAGCTATTGTTTTTCCTTCCTAGAAGTCATTTCTGAGACCATCTTCTTTTCTCTAAGTTTCCTCTCACACTGAATCATTTACCCTTGAAAGATGATGTAAGGTACAGAGGAATGAGTAGTGGTTTGCTGTTCGGGACACCTGTGTACTTTCTAGTCCTGGCTCAGTCACTAACTGGCTATCTTACTGTGGGCAAATCTCCTGGTACTTCTCCATTTTATCGAGTCTAAAATGTCAGAGTTGGAATAGATGGTTTCTAAGCTACCTCTCCATTTTACATTCTATGATTCCAGATTGAAAATACTTATAATCTTGGGGAGGCGAGGTGGCACAGTGAATAGAGCACTGGCCCTGGAGTCAGGATGACCTGGGTTCAAATCTGGCCTCAGATGCTTGACACACTAGCCGTGTGACTTTGGGCAAGTCACTTAACTCCAATTGCCCTCCAAAAAAATAAAAAAAGCAAAAATGAAAATACTTATAATCTTACTTAGAGGTTTCTCCCTTTTCTTTTAGGTTTTAAGTATGTATTTATTCAGTGTTATTCAATATATAAATATGTCATATGTATATATATATATATTTATATATCAGATATTTCTATATATGAGGTCTGTTTGAACATATTTATTCAAAACTCTCCTTAAGTACCACAATACCCTTTTCAAGATGATAGTGCCCTTCCTAGCCTCAAAATTTACCTTGTATATATTTTGCATTTATTTTTTACATATTTATTTACATATGTGTTGTTTCTCTTGCTGGAATGCAGGTTCTTTGAGGGTAGAGACTGCTTCACTTTTTTATATTCCTAGTGCGAGGCACGTAGTAATCAGTGCTTGCTGATTTCATTTGTCATTAAAAACTGAACTGAAAGAAAACTCTGCCGGTAACTTGGCTCTCATGTGATTTTATACTTCATGTCCACTCTGGACTTCATTTTCCCTCCAAATTTCTTTGTAAATTTGTAAGTTGAAAAGGTTGGATTAACACAAGCAAAGGTTGTACTGCACCCTTGCTATTCTATGACTGACTTAAAAAACCAAACAAACAGCAGCACAGGAACAGAAAACCTGTCTCATGCTTTAGTACCAGGTTAACTGGAGGCTAATCCCCGTTCAGGCCTTCATGGAAATAGCTTCTGTGGCCAGAAATCCTGAAATGTAGAAGATCATTGATTTTATTTTGGAACTTCAACATTATATTAAATACTTAAAATCGAAATGCCATCTTTTTAAAAGCTTTGAAATAGGGTGATTTAAAGACAAATAAAACAAAAAAAAATTTTAAAATCCGAAAGTATCATGAAGTTCACATCATTTGGTGATAAAGTAATTATAATGACTCTTGATTTTGTAGTTTTGCTTGCTTTTTGGTGCAGACCAATGATTTCATTTGTTTAGGGAACTCTTTGTGTAAGGAAACTCCCTCTTCTAATGCTGTTGTTCAGGATTTAGTTTTAGAGAATTGCTTGGGGCACTGAGAAGTTTGGGCCCTTGCTCAGAGTCACATAGCCAGGAGGTGTCAGAGGTGGTGCTCAAACCCAAAGTCTTCTTGATTATGAAGCCAACTCTCTTTGTTATGCCACATTACCTCTGAGACAGATAGTGTGAATATAATTATTGTAGAGATGAGAAAGCTGAGGCGTAGAGGGTTAATTGATTTGCCAAAGGACACTTGAGTACTAGATATCAGAGCTTGAAATATAGTTCAGGCTTCCTACCTTCAAGTCCAGTATTGTTTCTTGATATGATACAATTTCCAGGGCATTTATAGAGAGTTACAAAAAAATCTATGATTGTATTGTTTGGTCCAGAAGACAATCCTATAAAATAGGTAATGTGTATACTATGTAGCTGAAGGAATTGAGGCTGTTAGGTTACTTGCCCAAGGGCATACAGGTGAGAACTGGCAAGGCTGTATGTTTTTTTGTTTTTGAGACTGAGTCTCCTTATGTCTCCCAGACTTGAAGTTCAGCAGCCACTCATAGGCGCAGTCCCACTACTGATCTGCAAGGAAACTGTTCTGTTTCTGACACAGGCTGGTTTGCCTCTCCTTGGCCTGCCTGATGTTTACTCTTTCTCCTCCCCCTCCCCTATATTGGTGCCAGACTTAATATGGACATGCATGTAGCTTAACTTACTGCACCAGAACTCCCAAGCTCATGTGGTTCATCAGACTCAATGTCCCTGTAGTGGGGATTACAGGTATGTGGTTCCATGTCTTATCTGGAACTAGATTTTGAATCGAGGTCCACTAAGTTCAAATATAGCTTGCTTTCCATTGTACCTCCCAAGAAAAGCATAGGTCTAAAATATTTTACTTCATCTTCAAAGGCCAGTAAGACACATTGAATTTATTATTACAACACCCCTAGAACATTGGCAGCAAAGATTTTCATGAGAAAAAAGTTTTAGCTAAGAGATCTGACATCAGTAACTGAATAGGAACCTAAGCCTGCTGTGTGCACACTCTGTACTCACAAACCAGGACAATGAGAAACTTTATTTGGTAAATATTGCCCTTTCAAGGGTATACGTAGTAGTCATTAACAGTGACTGCTTCCCAAAGAAGAAAATTCTCCAGTTCTTTTTCAGTGATCTGTTTTGTCCTGTGAAAGCAGATCGTTGAACTCTTTACACGCAGTACAGTGATGGTCTCTTTACACGCAGCACAGTGATGGTCAGGAATTGCTAAGGAGCTAGTCTTTGAAGTGAATTTCATCTTTTATTTGATAGCATCATAAAAACACATTTTGAACCAAAAGAGGACCTTGATGATCATCTAGTCCAATCCTCTTCAATTCATGATGAAGTGACAGGCTCAGAGAGGTTAAAAATCTTGTTTTAGGATGCACCCTCTCCTACCTAGTAGCAGAGCTAGGGTTTGAACTCAGAAACTCTGACTCCAGTAAAAGCCCTATTGTAATGATTCTCTGAGGAATGTAAACAGAGTTGTGCCAGCAAATGTTTATCAGCTTACTCGCTGGAGAAAAATGTGTGACACACTTTTAGATTTGATATTTATTATTATATAAAATGAGATAATATTTGTAATGCATGTAACAGTGCCTGACACATTGTAGACACTATATAAATGCTTATTCCCTTCCCTCTTTTAATAACATTTTCTCCATTATTTCTTAAGTCCAGATAATCAACACTAAATCAAGCCCTAATATGTAATGTTTGCTGATTTCTGATACATTAATGTTCATACTGAAAATTTAACAATTGACTCTTTTCAGAAGGTTCAAGCTGGTTCCAGTACATTCTTGGTTGTAATTCTATGTGGGTCAGATCAATTAAGTATGTGAAAATTTCGTTTTTAATCATTTTAGTGTGCCATGAAGCATAAGAATTATTTACTTAATTTCTCTTTCCTTAAATTATAGATCTATCTGTTGTTATTAAGCATGAAAATTATCCTTATTTACAGTCTGGAAACAGTGTTATTAGTTAATATGTTGGTGCTTCTCTCTTCATGCACAAGTGATCCCATTCCATCCCATCTTCTCTAGCAGACTGCCCCCTCTCTCATCCCTCTTTTCTCACTGTCTTTGATCCAGGTATGTGGATATAATCCAGGTAGATGTATGTCCTTGTCTACTGAATCCTTCCCTACCACCCACAGACATGTGCATGTCTCCCCTATCCTCCAAAACCCCTCATTTGATACCTCTATACCCACTAAATATTGTCCCATATCCCTTCTCCATTTTTGTGGCTAAACTCTTTCAGAAGGCTAGCCACAATAAGTGCTTCCATTTCTTTTCCTCTCACTCTTAATTCTCTATAGTCTGTCTTATGACTTTGTTGTTCAATTGAAATTGCTCTCTCTGAAGTTAGCAATGATTTTTTTTATTGCCAAATCCAAATTCAGCCTTTGACAACAGTCAATCACTCTGTTCTCCTTGATGCTCCTTGATATTGCTGTTTGACATTTCACACCTTTCATATCGTATTCCCTCCCACCTTTACCCCTCTCCCACCCTTTCCAGTCTTTTTCACATCGTACTCACCCCCACGTACTCTGTGATTCAGTAACGCTGGTCTTGCTGGTGCTCAAAGAAGACATTTTGGGCATTCTCACTGGCTACCCTCCTTACCTGTAACTCTCTCCCTCCTCATCTCTTTTTCCTGCCTTCCCTGGCTTCCTTCACGCCCCAGCAAAAGCCCCCCCCATAAGAAAACCTTTCCTGATCCCCCTTAAATCCAGTGCTTTTCTTCTGCTGATTGTGTCCAGAATATCCTGTGTGTCTTTGTGACACATGGTGGTTTGGTGTCTCTGCCATTAGACAGTGCACTCCTTGAAAGCAGGCCTGTCACTGACCGTTCTGTGTAATGTCTGTGTGCCTGTACGTGCATCTGCATGTATGTATGTATAAAACAATATAGTAGTACCTCATGCTGCACATATCTTTTCTATTTAAATAGAATGTTTACAGATTAAAATATGTTTTAAGAAAGGGAGGGCGCTTATCACTTAAAGCCTTTCTTCAGTGAATCCCTTTTTAATGTTAATAATCATTCTCTCCTTTATGTTTTATAAATTTGAATTTTTGCACATTCTCTTGAGTTTTCTTATAGTATATAAAGTTCATATGAAATGGTACAAAAGCCAAAGGCAGTGGGCACAAAATCAATACCTAGGGGACATTTGTTGTCTACCTGAGCGGTCTTTCAAACCCATTGGGAAACTGTGCCCTGTTTTAACTTGCTTCCATGAAGGGGAGCCTTCATTCTGTAGGCATGCTCCTTAAAACCTCTCAAAAGAATAAATGCATACCTGCAGAGAGGATGGTTGACAGAGTGGGATGTGGTCATAGATAAGAATTAGACTCTTCTTTACAGTCTGGAAGCAGTGTTATTAGTTAATATGTTGGTGCCTCTTCATGCACAAGTAATCCCCTTCCATCCCATCTTCTCTAGCAGACTGCCCCCTCTCTCATCCCTCTTTTCTCAGTGTCTGATCCAAATATGTCAATATATGGAGTTATTTAACTTTTAAGCCATGATTCAGATAAATTCAGCAATTTTCTGAATCCCACAGGGAACATTTGCAAGAGGTGTTTTTGAGTATCCTATATTTACTTTGGTTTCTGACTAGCTTATAGGACATTTCTGCATTGTGACAGTTCTCCATTCCCCCCCCCCCCCAATAAAACTACTAGATATAGCACCTTACCCACAAACCTGTTTGGGCCAAATATGTACTGTAATTTATTGCTTACCTCAGTACTTTAAGCCAAAGTCTTTAGCTCTGACTTCAACTTCTGTCTTTGTAATAACTAAGGAAGAAAGAGGAGGAGAGCAAGTAGGGGTGAGATGCTAAGTGAAATAAGCCTAAAAGAGCTTAGAGAAAACAGGGAAAGAGGAAGCAATGGCAGCAATATTGTGAGGTATATACTGGAAGTTGTATTACACAAGAAACTTTATCAACCAGAATTTTTTTATACTTATTTTTATAAATAGGCAAGCAGAAGTCAAAGGACAGCCAGGTAGTACGGTGGATAGGGTGCTTCCTGGAGTCAGGAAGAACTGGGTTCAAATTTGGCTTCAGATACTGTAATGGCAATGGGAATTTGAAGATCTTTCCTGCCCCTTAATAGACGTCCCCTGCTGTGAAGATAAACTATGCGCCCTAGAGCCTGCAGGAAGTTTCCCTGCTTTGAAAGTAAACTCTGGAGGGAGGGGAACAGTGAATAGAGCACTAGCCCTGGAGTCAGGAGGATCTGAGTTCAAATGCAGCTTCAGACACTCCACACACTTACTAGCCATCCCAACTGCCCTCCAAAAAGCAAAAAAAAAAAAAGAGTAAACTCTGCCCCCTAGAGGATAAAGGAAGCTGCATCAGAGAGAGTGTGACAGAGCAAGTCTGACAGTTGGAGACAAACAGTTGGGGACAGAGGAAGAGCTTAGGCAAAGAGAGAATTTTGTGAGTAAATATTGATTCCGTATTGGTTTGTGGGAAGGCTGAAGGATGCTGTGGCTCTCAGCATTATTATGGCTTCTGAATACCTTTGGTACTTCAGTGTACTGGTTTTGGGATTCAGTTTTCTGGTGTCTAAATAAATCCTTCAACTTTATCCTCTCTCTGGAGAGTGACATATTTTGCAGTCCAACACCATGCAATAGTTTAAGTCACGGTCTCTATCGTGATTGTGGGCGCTGTAAATATTGCATTGGCACTGCAGATACTTACTAGCTGTATGACCTTGGGCAAGTCACTTACCCCATTTTATCTCGGTTTGCCCATCTGTAAAATGAGCTGGAGAAGGAAATGACAAAATACTCTCATATCTTTGCCCCAAAAAACCCCAAATAGGGTCACGAAAAGTAGAATGTAACTGAACAACAACAAATAGAAGCCAAAAGAAATTAAATAATTTGACCTAGATTACATAGCTGAGACTAAAACCTACAATTTGTGACTCTTCACTTAGAAAAAGTGTTACCACATAGGTCTTGGCATTTTACAGATTTGTAATCATGATGAATAAAAAATTTTTCCAATATTCTAATGTAATTTCTCTCTCCTTTCTTTACTTCTTTTTTTAAATGTCAGAAACTTTTACTTTGAACTCTAGGAGTTAGACGTTGTTGCTGGTGTAAAGCGGCTGTCAGGGCCTTCTGCTATTGGACAAAGTTGAAGCTAACTTTTTCGTGAAAATGATGTTCAAGTAATCCTATTTATTGCCTAATTCCTTCATTCCTTTGGGTCATGTAAACAGTTAACATGGAGCTGGGACAAGATGTTTTCAAGCTAGTTTAATATTTCAGTAGATCTCCTATAGAGAGAAAGCTAGGTGGTCCAGTGTATATTGAGCACAGGACCTGGAATCAGAAAGAAGACTTAAATTCAAATCTAGCTTGAGATTTACTAACTCTGTGACCTGGGCACATCACTTAACTTCTGCCTCCTTCAGTTTCCTAATCTGTAAGACAGGGAGGATTGTCATAGCACTTCCTTGGAATTATCATCAGAATAAAATGATTTCATGTTTGTAAAGCTCTTTGCAAACCTTAAAGCACTATATAAGTTTTATTATTGTTATAATTATTATTTCATCAGTATGGGTACTCCAGCTGTGTAGATTATAACCCTTGTCCTGTGAAGTTCTTGTCGGTGCCTTCTCATCCAGTGTCCAAAGAGATTATGCCCTAATGCCCCAAAGATCTTCCTTTAGGTCTCTTCAACATCATTTAGGCAGCCCATTTGTTATTCCTTGCTATATGGCTGCCTTTTCTGATTGTACATTTCCCGGTAAATCTTTTCTGTCATTTTTTGGAAAGAAAGACACAGTTGGTAATTCAAGCAAATTAGCAACAGGAAAAGATGGCAGGGCTGGGAAAATGAAAAACTTGAAAGAATATCTCGGACCTTTAGAATTTTAGTCTTTTTCTGTACAAAGCCTAAGATGATTTATATGGATGATTTTGAAATGGTCATTTGGATTGATTGTTTTCCCATTTGTTATGGTTTTAGATTTTGATGGGGGGAGGTACCCTGGTACAATTAGGCCTGGCCTTTTACAGAGGTTTTAATTAGAGCTCTTTTAAATAATCTATTAGGCAGATTGCTCTTTGGCCATTTTATCACCCTTCATAACTTATGGGCAAACAGACTTTATCCTGAGCTAAAAACTAAAAACTCTAGTAAAAACCTTCATGTCATTTATACTAGGCAACTTCATCAGTCTTTTTTTTTCCCTCCATGAGACATCAGTACATCAGAAACTTTTTTTTTTTAAACAGACTTCCTATTCCTCAATCCAAATGAGTCATAGGAAGTCTGGTGACTTGGGGAATATTTCCTTTAATAAGTAAAAAGAGTTAAGCAAAACTCTTTTTTTCTTTTTTGCATTTTTAGTTATTTGCTGAGTATCACTATTTCTCCTCTAATGCCATTTTGAAGACAGTAGAGACTAAAAAGATTAAAATAGAATCTGAGCTTTATCTAGTTAATAGAAACTAACAATGAATATGGAGCACAGCTTAAAAATTGATGCTGTCATTACTAGACTTGGTAACAACCAAGACTAATGTACTAAAGGGTCCTCTAAAGATCTTTTCTATTAGGAATCATTTAAGGGTCATTCATAGCTCAAAAGCCCCAATGGGAGCCAGGTATATGCTCTTCATTCTGCTACATCTGCAGCCTTTGTTTCTGTTCTGGGAATGGCAGTTCGAATTAATTGAAATTGGGTGGGGATGGGCTTCAACATTTTGATTCACCAAATAATTCTTACCTATTCCCAAATAGCAGCTGTGTTTCCTTTGCAGTTCTGCTGCTAAGCTTTGTTACTTTAGTAATAAATTCATTGGGATCTGTTTACACTGGCTTATGATTAACATTCCTTATGGATTCCTTGAAAGAGTTTCTTCCTGGCTATTGTACCTAATTGTATCAAAGCCATCTACAGGGTGATGCTCAAGGTTTTGTGAGAAGTGGAATGTAGACTTGTAAGAATTTTTTCTCCTTAAATTCTAACCAATTTAGCCCATAGCAGACTTGTTTTCTTAATAAGAAACACATCGCTCAGGACTTAAACCACTGATTTTTTAAAGTATTTACAGGGATTTAATGATTTCCTCTGATAAAGAGTAATTTTTGCTTTACCTTGGTCTTTACTGATTCTTTGATGGAAAATAAGAAAGAGGGTTTAAATGGGGATGACTGTGAACCCAACCTAAAAGTGTCCATGGAATTCACCAATGGAAGGGGTGGTCTTTATGTGATAAGTAGAAGTGATTATATTTGAGGACTGAAATGAAGATGGACGTGCTGTACTTCTAGTATTCTGTAGGTAAAAGTGAATCATACCAGATAATAAACAAAGTATTTCTAGGATTGTGTGTGTGTGTGTGATTTTGTTTTGTTTTCCCTATAAGGAAGTGAAGTCAAGGGTCCCAATGATATTGGTATTATCAGGTTTTGTTTTGTTTTTTCCTTTTTGGAGGGGGGAAGGCAGGGCAGTTAGGTTTAAGTGACTTGCCCAAGGTCACATGGCTAATAAGTATTAAGTGTCTGAGGCCGTTTTGAACTCAGGTCCTCCTGACTCCAGGGCTGGTGCTCTATTCATTGTGCCACCTAGCTGCCCCTGTTTTGTTTTGTTTTTTAGGAATTTAGAAGTTTGTGTTTTCGGACAATTGAGTGTCCCAAGATAGAAAACTACATTGTTGATGACCTTCAAATTGGTAGGACTCATTTTGAGCCAGAAATAGGAAAACTGGAGAATATTTGTCTTTCTTCTATGGAAAAAAAAAAAGGTATACATTTGCCTGGTGTGATAAGGTGAAAGTAGTTAACAAAGAAGAAGTAGGAATTTTTTCATCACAATGCCTGAGGCAAATATGGTAGATAAGATGAAAAATTTTTTGTCCTAAATGCATATAACTTTTAAAGCACATAGTGATTAAAAGGAAAGAGAGAGAAGATGTTCTAGATACACTTGAATATTCACTTTTTACAGAGTGAGGGACTCTCTGAAGGTGCAGTGATGATCCCTGATCTAGAAATAGGTACTATTATTATATCATTTTCATAAATTTAACAATAGTTCAGATTGTTGCTCTTAAAACTGACTTATGGTAACATTTTGGTCCCCTAGTGGCTTGAAAGAATTAATGCAGTTACCGAAAGTGTCCAATTCACTTTCAGGGCATAGTGTGTGCATGTGGGAGAATCTGGCTTCAGAATATATTTTCACATCCCAAAACCAATTTGGCACAACTTAAAATGTCTGCTAAGGAAAGGTTTCAGAGTGTTATTAGTCCATGCAATTAATACTTCATTTTGTGAGCACCAAATTCTCCCAATAGTGTTTTGTTTTAAAGAAGAGCCTGGGATTCACAATAACGAGTTTCATTTATCAGAGACATATGGGACTCGCCATCTTTGGATATATTTGCTAGACACTTTCACAAAGAACACTCCTTAGGCATCTC
This sequence comes from Pseudochirops corinnae, assembly GCA_028646515.1. NCBI lineage: Eukaryota > Metazoa > Chordata > Mammalia > Diprotodontia > Pseudocheiridae > Pseudochirops > Pseudochirops corinnae. The sequence goes on along the minus strand of JAQQSV010010611.1, from coordinate 1,106 downwards.
ACATTTCACGGATTGGAGGGCAATCTGGATGAATATCTTTCTTGGAATTGATGAACCAGCTTTTTCATATGTAGTCTCCAATTTCAATAATCCTTAAGAAGCTCATAAAAGCCAGGATGGAGTTAATAAACCTCTGTTTATTAACCTTCAACAAGCTAAAAAGACCATGATTCTTAGATCTGGTTCATATGCCAACTGTACCTCTATATTAAAATCTTTTCCTCAAATTTAGGCTATTTTGGTTAGATGGTGAGATGAAAAATTGGTCAAATTTGGATTGGCTTTGTATGGTGTTGTAGACTTTACAAACAACTAATTTAAGGTTTTTGAATTTCTTAGAAATAAAAAGTCTATAAAAACATAATGCTAATAACAGGATGTATTGGAGAGTCAGTAAAAATTGGTTTCTCCACCAGGATGTCCTACTTGCTCAGTTTTTTCAAGCGTTTGATGACATATGCTTAGTTCACTGAATGAGCCTGAAACCTGGAAGACTGATAATGGTCACTGGCATTATGGTTCTCTTTTGTTGTGTATCTGGATTAACTTTTTGTCTTCTCTTTCGACTTTTATCATCACTGAACTACGTACTATTTATGATTTTTTTTCCCCTCTTAATGGCATTAGAAAAGTAACTAGGGAACAAATAGAATAAAATGAAATCTGAACAATATTCATTGCACAAAGGACACATTTATTGATAGCATATATACATATATATGTTTAGTGAAATGCTAAGTAAAAATCTAGCTTTTGTGAATCAAATCACATTTTTTACCTTGATTTATAACTTCAAAAAGTTTATCTTCTTTTCTTTTATATCTTCAATTGATAGTGGTTCTTAATCCTTTAGCTTTAGATTTGTATATCCCTGAACTCTCTGTCAAATGATATATGCTGTGTAAACAAACATTTAAATTCTCATTAATTAAAGGGATCATTTATGATGTGAATAGTTATCCCCTTCCACTTATCTACCCGATTTTTAAGTGTCACATATCTATGTATACTTATTTGATAAATCACCAGATTCACCTATGTTACTTCAATGTATTCTAAAATATTTGTATTATAGTTGAAGTGATATTATTCTACTAATAGCTATT
>JAQQSV010010610.1:0-13223 GCA_028646515.1 Pseudochirops corinnae | reverse complement strand
GTGAGATTGTAAAATTGCTGAAAACATTTGCCTGTTTTAGTAATCCTATTCTATGTAATTCCCTTTCTTAGAAAAGAAAGGCAAGTATGTAATCTTCCCAAGATTTGTCAAACTTCATGACTACTAACAATCTATGTTGAGTCATGAGCCACAAATGATACTGCCAAAAAGAACCTAGAAAGTATTGCTAAATGTTATGAACAATTGTTCTAACAGGGTGTGTCACATAGCATGTTTGAACACTGTGAGTTTTACACAATATAAGATCATTGTAACATTTTTAAAAGTACACAGAAGAAAACAAAGTTCAGAAGGAGGCACTGACAAGCAGGTTAGCTGTGAATGTAATGCATATAATTTATTGTGTACTTTTTTAAGGAAGCAGCCAAAAATGGAAATTTAGCTCCATACAGAATCATTTTCATGTTCTGCTGTACAAATGGTTTTTTTGGTTTAAAATAAGAGGATCAAGAAAACACTTTTTTAAAAATTCAATTAGATGTAGATAATGGAGATTTAAAAGGTGAGGTTGGGATTTGGAGCTTGTATGTCTGAGGGTGGTTTGGTGGAAAAGATCAGTTTATTTTCAATAGCCTATTGTTAACTTTGTCTTTTCCCCAAGATGACTATTCTGCAGTTCTTCCCATTTTATTCCCTAGAAGTGCTTGACCTTTGTACAACTTAGTGGAAAAGGGAGAGAAACAGAAAAAGTAGAAAGCCTGAATAATTCACTTTTGGATAAATGCAAAATGACAATTGTGAGGGTTAGAAAAATATGTAGGCTGCAGGTGGTAATGTTTGAGGCACAGGGTGTGTCTGAGGCCCTGGAATAAACTGGGTCACATAGAATTCAGAGCACACTGCACTGCCCCTGGTCACTTAGAGGTCAGGGGGTACTGCATTGCTCAAGGTTTTACCAGATGTTCCAGATAAGTGTCTCCACACCCTGGGGTCTTCATGCTCTTGTGACTGTACCTCCCCTCTCCCATTTTTGTTTCATCCTGTTCTAGGTAGCTGGGCTCTGTTGTTGGTCACTTATGGTATGTGGGTCTGGGCTAGATAAGACTCAAACTGGTGAGGCAGATTTGGAGTCTGCCTTTAGATATGGCTGTAAGGCTTCCCCATGGAGTGGACTCAATAAACTTTCTCTGCTTGCACCTTCAAGCCTTGACTCTTTTGTTCTTGAGAATGTGCTGGCGCCTTCTCTATTGAAGTAACCGCTGCCCCTGCAGTTAAGTTAGGGTACCCTGACAGAGAACCCTGACAGACAATGGCTTACAAATCTCAGATTAACTAGAGATTCCAATGAGCTACAGATGTGACCTCAGGCAAAGTGACAAAAGAGAACCTGTATATCACCTATATAATCATGGCCAAAATCACAATCTCTCTGGGCCTGAGTTTCATTTGTAAAATGAGGCTAAAGTAGATGACTTCTAAAATTTCTTAATTCTATGAGTTCACAAACTTTCTACTAGTCCCATGAGTACCCTTTCTTTACCCTCAGCTTTGTAGAGTTCTCTTAGCTCTTATACTGAAATGGGAATATTCCTGCTTCTCATACTAATATAAACTGATCATCTCCCCCCAAAAGCATATGAATGGGGTCCCTGGGCACTAGGGGCATAGAAATATGATGCTCCACATATAGACAAATTGCTTTTATACATAGTCCTGGGAACCTCCCCAGAGCAGAGTTTGTCCCCCTGCTTCAGCTGCCTTCCAACAAATTGGATTGGTGGTGGTAGTGAGAAAAATAGAAGGTAGCTACCATGGTGAATATTAGCTCCCCCCCAATGTAATTTATTTAGCTGTGGTCCCATCTCAAATCACCTTGCTTGGAAGGTCTAGACTGATTCTATCTAAAAAGCAATTTTTTGGTAGACTTGACCAATCTGCATCTTTAGTTTGAGTCACATTTTTTAGGAGTCTAACCTAGACAGACAGTAAGTTTTGCAGTGGGAAAAGGGACTGGGACAAAAAAACCTTTCTCTTCCTTTGCAGGCTCCAAAGCCTTATGCTACCAATTCTTGCAACTAAGATCAGTTCTATCACATACTGACAGAAGAAAATCTTTTTTAAGTCAATGAAAGAAGATAGGTGAGAAACATTTTTTTTCCAATTCAAGGCCATGGTCTCTCCTCCCCCAGTTCTTCCAAGGGGTCATTATAAAAAATTTGCTTTGTTGACTTCTTGATCTTCACCTACCTAGGGGCTTTTAAAAAAGATTCAAAGCAGAACCATCCACATAGAGTACAAGGCTGAGGATAATTCCCAGGGGACACAATTCCTGATATATGATACGGTGTAGTCTCTATTTCCCTCCAACTTCCTAAATATATTTATTTTATAGATATGAAATCATGTTAAAAATTAACACCTAAATGACAAAAGGATTAGTATTTTGGAGGGCTTCTATGGGCTAATTGCATGGAATGTCTCAAGACTCTGATTCATGTTCACAAAGGGTTTTCTTTACAAACTAGGGCTGACAGAATGGGGGTGACAGAACTTACTGCACACAGTTATGAGAACAAAATGGAATGTGTAGAAACTGCTTTGCAGTTAAAACACTATATAAATGTCTGCTGTTCTTACTATGATTATCCAGAGTTCCAGGACTAAAAACTTGTGATTTTTATTCCTTCTTCAGTCACCAAATCCTGTCAATTTATGTCATGGTGATGGAAGAAACTAATAGAGGATGCCATGCAATAGTATTTATCCCCATTTTTCAGATGAGGAAACTAAGCCTGAGAAATGTTAAATGTCCCGCATGGGATCACAAATCTATTAAGGCATAATTTGAACTCAAGGATTCTTGACTCCAAAAGTAGCACTTCATGCTATTTAGCTGTCTTAATGACTGGTGATATTATTTCTTATTTCCTGTTCTTCCCTAGACTCCAAACTCCCCAAACCCCCAGAGATTTACAGTAACAGTCCACTACAGTGAAAACAAACTCATTGGTGAAGGTGACAGTGCCTGCTTCATTGAAAAGAGTTGCTTCCACACTCAAAGCAGTAGACTTCTGACTTCAGAAGAGCTAAAGTCTAGGGTCTGAGTCTTTCAAGCAAAAGAGGTTAAGGAAACTAGAGTCAGAACCCTGTAGATCTCCCAGTCAGGCAGGGCTGAGAATCTTAACTGCATTCCCAGGATGTACAGGCTCTAGAACAGGCTAGCTGCATCCTGCTTCAATCATGGGACTTCTAAGAATTTAATGAGCCCAAGTCAATGTGAACATTAGGTAGATATTTAACTGAGGCCCAGGATAGCAGTGTTCATCAGAAAATTTAAGATTCAACTCTTCAGTAACAGAGGGGAAAAAGTAAAGTTGAAAGTCCCTACCATGATTAAGAGTATCTCAGAGTTTTCTAGTACATAGAGAAATTACCCTACTCTGATTTTGAAATATTATGTTCTATTAAAATATATTTTGGTATGGCTAATAATTTCTCTTGGTAACTCCAAGACTTTTAAATGAAAGCTATTTCTAGTCAGTGCTTTGAGATAGAACTGATTAAAAAGATCAATTTCATATTGTGTGTATATCCAATATGCAGAGCAAATAACAAATGAAAAGGGACAAATGGGCACCTTAAAAAAAAAAGTATAGATGGCCAGCTAGATGATAACGTAAAGATTTCTTTGCTGACTAGAGAAAAGCATGATGCTGCTGGATGAACATGCTTATTTTCCTCTTCTTGTGAAGAAGCAGGGACCAAGAGTGTGGAAAATCAGGAGCTAAGCTTTAAAAAGTCTCACATTAGAAAGAGAATAACATAGGTTGGAGGGAAACAGACCCCTAGAATTTTTTATACAAAGTTGATGAGAGATGCTGAAGTTATGGTTTAACTCCAAAAATGGTTTAATTGGTTTTACTAAAATCTATAGGAATGAGAACAGGTGAAGGTCAATGAGAAAGTTACCTTCTTTTGTCAGATTATTATATATTTTTCAAATTGTATATCTTATACAGTGTATGTGTGTGTATATATATACACATACAGAGAATATCTTGTATATCTTTAAAGTTTATGGTCCACTGTTTTAATATTTATATTAAAAATAGCATAGAATGGTAGATAAAAGGCCAGCCTCAAAGCCAAGAACACCTGGGCTCAAGTCATGCTTCTGACACGTACTGGCTGTGTGATCCTGGAAAGTCACTATTAACCTCTCAGTGTTCTAAGCAACTCTCTAAATCTATAAGTTGCAGCAAGGAGGCTGACCTGAATTGGTAGTATTTCTTCGCCTGTGAAAACAGAATTGCAAAACTTAACCCTATTTTAACAATAATAATTTAACAAAAAAGCATACTATTAATTTTAATCATCTCAAAAAGAGACATGGATATGATGATCTAGAGTAGAACATGAAGCCATGAACAAAACACTACCATCAAGTCACTTTAATTGAAGACCAAGCACGTAAGAGGAAAAAAACGATTGCAAAAAACGCAACTTTATGATGTCCACTATAATAAATGTCACATAAGATAGGACTAATATTAGGTCCTTAATAAACCAACAAATATTTATTAAGTGCCTATTAATAAAATCATAGAATCTCTGCCTTGGGAGGGACCTCAGAGGCCTTCTAGTCCAACCCACATCTGAATAAAATCCCCTCTAAAACATCTCCAAAAAGTGGTCATCATGCCTTTGCCTAAAGACATCAAGTGAGGGGGAACCTGTCACCTCTTAAGGTAGACAATTAGACTTTGGTACAGTGCTAATTATTATTACATTTCTCTTGACGCAAAGTCTAAATCTACCTCTTGATGTTTTTTTTAATTGATTTTGTATTACTGTCTTTCAAAAATTCCCTATCTGGGAATTCTCTTCTATTCTATGTTAAGCACTATTAGAGACCCTCATGGAGTTGATAGATAATCAGTATCAACAATTCATAAACAATTAGAACTGGCACAGCAAATGTAGATATTACTTGGTCACGGGAATGATGAGACAACAGTTGGAAGAGAAGATATGATTCTCGAATAAAGGAACAAATCTGTTAGTGATGGAACTATTGACAATAATAACATATCATAGAGAGGAAATAATAGGAAGTAAAGACTAGGAAAACCAAGGGGTTTGTGAAAATATTAGAGACCAGATATTCTCCTTGAAAGACAGGGTAAAGTAATACATTAAGAAAGCAGACAGATAAGTATATATCAGGGCATATATAGAGATCAGGTAAGATCAGAAGGGGAAGATCCATGTAAAAAAATAAAAGCTAAGGTATGCACAGTTACTAATAAAATAATATCAGAACCCGTACAGGCAGGCAGATGAGAACTGAGACACAAAGATCAGGGGTAAAGTATCTGATTAAGTTTGTGTGTGAGGGCAGGCAGACAATCAAGAATCAGGAGATGTATAGGAACCAAAGGAGTAAGATAAGGCAGATAAAATTATACATAAACATATACATATATACACATAAACATACACACTTACATATACATACACATATATGTCTATATGGGTATATATAATGTATGAATGTATATATGATACACTAATAAGCAAATCTTGTTTCTGATACATTTCTTCCAGCTAGGAGGCTTTTTATATGCTTAATTTTATGGAACAGAAATTCAAGCAATAGTTCTGGTCTTCCTATGAAAGTCAGAAGCAAATGCCATTGGTGGCAAGAGTGTGAATTGAAAATCAGGGCAAACGAAAAGCTTCGTTCCCCAAATTTTTATGTTAACAGGATTATTCTATGGTATGAAGTTGCTGGTGTCGGAGCAGGACCGAGCTATTACCAAAGGCTTTTCCACATTCATTACATTTGTAGGGCTTCTCTCCAGTATGAATCCTATGATGCTGAATAAGATGTGTGCTCTGGCTAAAGGCTTTACCACATTCACTGCATTCATAGGGCTTCTCTCCAGTATGAACTCGCTGATGTTTTGTAAGTGATGAGCTTTCAGGAAAAGCCTTCCCACATTCACTGCATTCATAGGGCTTCTCTCCAGTATGAATTCTCTGATGTTGAGTAAAGGTTGAGTGTGCAGTGAAGGCTTTCCCACATTCATTGCATTCATAAGGTTTTTCACCTGTATGAGTTCTTTGATGTTGAGTTAGGTGTGTACTACGGCTAAAAGCTTTACCACAGTCATTACACTTATAGGGTTTTTCTCCAGTGTGAATTCTTTGATGTTGAGTGAGGGATGAGAAATCACTAAAGGCTTTCCCACACTCATTACACCTATAAGGTTTTTCTCCAGTATGAATTCTCTGATGTTGAGTAAAGGATGAGCAATCACTGAAAGCTTTCCCACATTCATGACATTTATAGGGTTTCTCTCCAGTATGAATTCTCTGATGCTGAGTAAGGGATGAGCTCACAGTGAATGATTTCCCACATTCATTACATTTATAGGGTTTCTCTCCAGTGTGAGTTCTTTGATGTTCAATAAGGGATGAGCTCTGGCTGAAGGCTTTCCCACATTCTTTACATTGATAGGGTTTCTCTCCAGTGTGAATTCTCTGATGACGAATAAAGTTTGAGCGGTCACTAAAGATTTTTTCACAGTCATTACACTTATAAGTTTTCTTCCCTGAACATATTTTTTGACATTTAACTAATTCTGAATGTGGTTTGAAGGCTGCTCCACATGTGTCAAAGCTGCTAGATTTCTCTCCTATATGAACTTTCTGATGAGTAATAAGTTTTGATTTCAGTTTGAAGTTTCTCCTAATTTCATTACATTTATCATCTCTTTTTTTAATGGGCATTATATTTTTGGTTACTGTCAATTGCCTGAAACTTTTCTTCTTGGAAAAGGATTTCTTCTGAATCTTGTTTGCAGGGTTTTGCTCCTGCCTTCCTAATTTGTCCTTACTTTCACATTCTTCTCCAAAAATGGGATCTTGTGCAATGTCCCCTCTGAGTTTTTCCATTATTGACCTGGTGAATCTCTTGCTTAATGGATATTTTGCAATTGTCTTCCTTTTTTTGGTCTCCAAATCTGAAAAAAAAAGAATTTTTAAAAATTCAAATGTTATCTGTTTTGTTTTGAGGGGAAAAGAATACCAGGCCAGTGGGAAGAAGATTGTATATGTGTAAATATACATTGATAATCATTTAATATCATTTTTGGGCATCAATAAGATCCAAAGCCTAACTAATCAACCAGACTGCCATGCTAAAACACTTCCTTCCAATCCTGATCACTTAGCATTCCCTACTTGCTCCCCAAGAGTTAAGAGGGTATCTTTTATGGGGATTTTAACAGCTACAAGTTCTTGTTAACCTTTCTCATCACAGATTAGATTAAGAGAAGAAATGTAGGAGAATTGTAGGGAAAACTTAAATCACCCTTCCCCATCTGGCAACAGGAGGGAAGAGATAACTCTCACAAGCTGGCAGTTGCCCTAAGTGCCTATGCCACTTGGTACCTTATAGCTCATCCTTCTAGGCAAAGCTTAGAAGTGTCACCCACATCCTGTACATTCTGCCCACCCTGCCACAGCACTGCAAACAGTCCCAAGCTCAGTACATTCTGCTATTGTGGGGGAAGGGAAAGGTGGATGGATCAGGCTTGTGGTGAGCATTCCCTAAGCCCTGCCTCCAAGAATTATCACCACTGGGAAACCATTTTCTGTTCCCGGTAAACACACTTCTCTGTTCTAGTTGCAAATTGTATCAACTTTTGGCAAGCTATTTTATCTCTGAGCTGCTTCCTGATTTGTAAAGGGAAAATAATATCAGTTGTTTCTATGGGATCAAAATGATATGGTGAGGGGTGGTTATGTGGTGCAGTGAATAGAGCCCCGGCCCTGGTGTCAGGAGGACCTGAGTTCAAATTCGGCCTTAAACACTTGATGCAAAAACTAGCCGTGTGACTTTGGGCAAGTCACTTAACCTCAATTGCCCTCCAAAAAGCAAAAAAAAAAAAATGATATGGTAATTGTAAAATGTTTAACATAATGACTGGCATATGTTAGATACAACATTATTATTATCTATCTCTAACTTTGAAGTGGTTTTTTAACTCCAGGAGTGATAAGATCAATAAGTTCTATGTGTGATAGTCTGGAAATGCAATTGATGTCATCTGAAATTCATTGTTTGTGTTATTAAGATATTTCTAAAACTGCATTTCTAAAAATTCACTTAGCTTGTGAGATCTGAGAAATCATTATGAAATAGAAATGGCATTGCAGCAATTTTTAAAATCTGAGTTGTGCTGCATGTGAATTGTTTTTTTTTTTAAGGTTGTGATAAAAATTTGATAATTTGAAACTTGTAAAACAAGTAGTAATAATACTGATGATTTTTACTATGATAGCAGATTGTCTACTTAAAATTTTGGCTATTATAAAAAATATGGTATTTTAAAATTATAGTTTCCACATTATTGATTCTCTGTGCGAGGTGATTTAGAAATGCATTCGTCTAAAGTTCTTTAAACCTTGTGCAGAAGTTTCTGTGTTATGGAATTTCTATTGAGCAAATGAGAATCCTTGAAAGAAAAAAAAAGGGTGTGGTTTTCAAGCCCACTTCATGTAAGGATATATTTATGTTAATTTGAAGGTTTATGGACTACCACATTTACTATATATGTGAAATTCCAGAATGTAATTAATTTCTAGTGATATATTTAAGGACAAAGGAAAGAAAATATACTGAGTAAATTTTTTAAAGACCTGGTAAACTTTGCTATTGTGAAAAGGTTCATTTAATTAGGAAATGATAGTTATTAGAGGGGTTCAGAAAGCACTGTTTGTTGGTGGAGTTATGAACAGTCTAGACATTCAGGAAAGTAATTTAGAACTACATACAAAAAGACAGTAAACTATACGCTCTTTGACCCAGCAATAACACTCTTAGGTCTATATCCCAAAAAGATGAGGGAAAGGGAAAAAAGGACCACATGCACAAAAATATTTATAGCAGCTCTTTTTGCTATAGCAAAAATTTGGAAACAAAGGAAAGTGTCCATGAATTAGAGAAGAAAATATTATGGTATATGAAATTAATGAAATAATATTGCACCATTAGAAATGACAGAATGGATCTGAGAAGACATAAAATTTGTACAGATTAAAGTGAATAAAACCAGGAAAACAATTTATATGGTAACATTGGAAAGAAAAATAACTTTGAAAGTTTTAAAACTCTGATCAATGCAATGACAAAACATGATTTCAGAGGACCAATGACTACCCACTTGCTGACAGAGTGTAATGGACTGAAGGTTAAAAAAAAGCACATTTTGGGGCGTGGCAAATGTACGGGTTTTTTTTGCTTGACTAAACTTATTTGTTATAAGGATTATCTTTCTTTCCCTTTGGAAGCAGGGATTTTCAGGGAAGGTGAAAACTAATGATATTATCACCAATTAAAAGAAAAACAAAGAAGGCCAATGAAGCATTGTTTTCCACAGAAGAGAACAGACATTCAGAAGGCAAAAGAGACAAGCAAGAAAGGTTTGAAAGTAATATGCAAAATTTATTTTATACTTTTTTATACTCCTGCTGGTAGGTCTGTCTACCTCAGGTCTCTTCTCACTCTAATCCACTCGATTCGACCAAATGGTTTTCTTAAAATGAAGGTCTGACCACATCACTTCTCTATTCAATAAACTCCAGTGGCACTCTATCACCTTCAGGATATAAAATGCTCTGTTTGGCATTTAAAGTCCCTTAAACCTAACCCCTCCCACCTTTTTAGTCTTCCTACATCTTACTCTACACCATGACCTAGCAACACCGGCCATCTTGCTATTCCTCAAGCAATATATTCATCTCTCAACTCTAAGCACGTTCTCTGATTGTATTCCATGCCTGGAATGTTCTACCTCCTTGACTCCAACTATGGACTTCACTGGCTTTCTTTTAGTCCCAATTGAAATCCCATATTTTACATGAAGTGTCTCCTAACCCCTTTTAATTCTAGTGGCTTCCTTCTGTTAATCATTTCCTACTTGCATATAGTTTGCTTTGTATATATTTGCTTGTCTGTTATTTCCTCCATTAGAATAAAAGTTCCCTATGTGCAAAGGCTGGTTTTTGCTTCTTTTTGCATCCCCAGAACTTATTACAATACTTGACACATAGCAGGTGTTTAGTAAATGTTTATTGATATCTTACCTTTTTTTTTAAAAGTAAGCTGTCTGTAATAGAAATTCATAACTTCACACATAATCTTCTTTTTCTGTTCTACTTTCCATTTTCATTTTTTGTGTGTTAAGTTCAGAGTAGATATATAACATATACATCTGTGTGCATTTGTTTTTATTGTTCAGTCCTGCCCAACTCTACATGACTTTGATGGACTTTTTCCATGGAGTTTTGTTGGCAAAGATACTAGTGTACTTTGCCATTTCCCTCTCCATTTTGTCCCCATTTTAAAGATAAGAAACTGAGGTAAATAGGGGTTAAATGATTTGCCCTGCGTCACACAGCTAGTAAGTGTCTGAAGCCAGAACTGAATTCTGAGATTCCTGACTCTGGCCTGGAGCTCTATTTACTTCTCACCTAGCTGTTCCTATCTGTGTATATACATATATAACATATATCCAATATAACGTATGTGTATATATGTGCCTTTTGCCACTCCTTAAATTTTCCTAGACCATGATGTTTGGGTCTCTTGAGAGAATGACTTGGACAAAATAGCAAAAGGCACTTCAGTACAAAAGCACTTAGCTGGCAGGATCAGAGATTCAATTGATTATTCACTTCTCCTTCACTTTCTTTTATTTTTCTTTCTCTAGATTGCTGTATTGCTTTTGAAAACCATGAGAGTTCTGCATTGCTATTATGGGTTAAATTTTTTTTTTTTGGAGATTTTTAAAGGTAATGCAAGTATCACTCTCATTTTACAAATGAAAAAGCCCAGACCCTGAAAGGTTAAGTGACTTGTCATGGTAATACAGACAGTAAGACAAAATTTGAATTCAGGTTTCCTGATTTCAGATTGTTCTCTCTCTCTCTCTCTTTCTCTCTCTCCCTCTCTTTCTTCCTCTCTCCCCCCCTCCCTCCCTCGTCCCTCCCTCCTTTTCTCTCTTTTCTCTCTCTCTATATGTGCATGTGAGGATATACACACATACATACATGAATGCACAATGCCTGTATATGTTGTGTGTATATATGCGGGGCAGCTCGGTGTTACAGTGGGTAGAGCACTGGCCCTGGAATCAGGAAGACCTGAATTCAAATCTGGCCTCACTGGGTAAGTCACTTATCCTTGTTTGCCTCAGTTTCCTTATCTGTAAAATGAGCTGGAGAAGGAAATGGCAAACTATTCAAGCATCTTCACCAAGAAAATCCAAGAAAGGGGTAATAAAAAGTTAGACATCACTGAAATGACCACAAAATTTACATACCATACCTTTCCAACTCAAAGAAAAAAAAGTAAATTTGCAAGATCACTGAGGTCAGGGACTGTTTCATTTTTTCATCTTTGTATCTCCACCACCAACAACACCATAATAAGTGATTAAAAAATATTTGTTGTGGGGCAGAGCCAAGATGGCAGCATAGAAGCAGCAAGGCTCCTCAGCTCCCACATAGCCACCTCAAATACCCATAAAATAAGACTCTAAACAAATTTTAGGGCTCCAAAACTCACAAAAATACAGAAGAACACATCTCCCATTCAGGGCAGCTGAGTAGGAAGGGCTCATCACAGCACCCTGGGAGCTAAAACCAGCCCAGCCTGAAACCACAGCTTGGCCCTGGGGTAGTCAGGACAAGCCGCAGCTGGAGCCTTCTGGAGAGTGGGTCAGAGGCAGCTGTGGCAGTTTCCAGAATTACCAAGCCATAAGAAACAAGGACAAAGTGAAAGGTCAGTGGAACTCAGCTAAATTTGGGAGAGAAAAGCAGGCTGGCCAAACTGCCTCCAGGGCAAGGAAGTAGCAAGGAAACAGGGCTGCTTCAGAGTTCCCAGCCTGCAGACTGCAGGGAGGCCAAGTGATTGTTCAGAGGCCAAGTGCTCTTGTGTTGAGCGGCCTGGATCCGGATCATGGTCTTGGGTGGTGGTCCTGGGGTGCGTTTTCAGTGAGCCAAAGCTGGTGAGGGCTGCAAAAAAAAGGCAGCCTCCTAATAGCTCTGGCAGCTAATATAACCCAAGTGATTTGGGACAGAGCTTTCCCCTCTGGAAGCAGAGTTCCACAGATCTAAAAATTCAAGTAATTGACTGGCAACGTGAGCAGACAAAGTAAGAACAGCAATTGAACTGTAGATTCCTTCTTCGGGGACAAGAAGGATCAAAGCATGGAACAGGAGGAAGACAACAGAGTCAGAACTTCCACACCAAAAGCTTCCAAGAAATGTGAAGACTGCCTACAAGCCATAGAGCAGCTTAAGAAGGATTTTGAAAAACAAATAAGAGAAGTGGAGGAAAAATTGGGAAGAGAAATGAGAATGATGCAAGAAAATCATGAAAAGAGAGTCAACAACCTGAATGAAGAAAATAACACCTTAAAAAACAGATTAACTCAAATGGCAAAAGAGGCCCAAAAAGCCAATGAGGAGAAAAATGCCTTAAAAAGTCGAATTTGCCAGAGGGAAAAAGAATCTCAAAAGCTTTCTGAAGAGAATAATTCCTTCAGAATCAGAGTGGAGCAAATGGAAGCAAATGACTTTATGAGAAATCAAGATACGATTAAACAGATCCGAACAAATGAAAAAGTAGAAGAAAATGTGAAATATCTCCTTGAAAAAACCATTGAGCTGGAAAATAGATCCAGGTGAGACAATCTAAAAATAATTGGACTACCTGAAAGCTATGCTCAAAAAAAGAAAGCATCCTTCAAGAAATTCTCAAGGAAAATTGCCTTGATATCTTAGAACCAGAGGGCAAAAATAGAACTTGAAAGAATTTATCGATCACCTCTTGAAAAAGATCCCAAAAAGAAAACTCCTAGGAACATTATAGCCAGGTTCCGGAGTCCCCAGATCAAGGAGAAAATTTTACAAGCTGCCTAGAAGAAACAATTTGAATACTGTGGAAACACAATCAGGGTAACCCAGGATCTAGCAGCTTCTACATTATGCGATCAAAGGGCCTGGAATATGATATTCTGGAGATCAAGGGAGCTAGTATTAAAACCAAGAATCACCTACCCAGCAAAATTGAGTATAATGTTCCAGGGGAAAATATGGGCATTCAGTGAGTGGAGGACTTTGAAACATTCTTGCTGAAAAAACCAGAACTAAAAAGAAAATTTGACACTCAAATACAGGAAGCATGA
>JAQQSV010010609.1:0-13223 GCA_028646515.1 Pseudochirops corinnae | reverse complement strand
GGCTATAACATTTCTAGGAGTTTTCTTTTGGGGGTCCTTCTCAGGAGGTGATCGGTGAATTCTTTCAAGTTCTATTTTGGTCTCGGGTTCTAGAATATCTGGGCAATTCTCCCTGAGAATTTCTTGAAAGATGCTTTCTAAAGCTGCAATATATTGCTGCTGCTACGCCGCCATCTTGGCTCCGCCCCCCCATATATATTTCTTTATAATTAATTAAGCAGATTGACCACCTGTTGTGTTTATTCTTAGTCTCATAGATTTGAATATGAAAGGTTGAACTCCTACAAACTTTGCCTTCTAGTCACAATTCCTGCAATTTCAGCCAGATGACCCCAGTGCATGATTTATTTGGATTGTGGCCTTGCAGTCCATACAATCTGCCTTTCTATAGATGTAATCATCCATCATGTCTCTTCTATCTATATAAACTACTTAAAAAAAAACAAGACAAGCATAAACATCAGTGCTAGCCCCATTTAATGTTTATTTAAGACGTAAGGACATTTATCAATTCTTCCAGATAATTGTGGTTTAAGAAAAAAATATGTATATATCTGGCCAGCTGGGTGATACAATAAATGGAGTTCTGGACTTGACTGATGTTAGGAAGATTCATCTTCTTAAATTCAAATCTGGGCTCAGACACTAATCCTGCATGACCCTGAGCAAGTCATTTAACTCTGTTTACCTCAGGTTACTCATCTGTAAAATGATCTGGAAAAGTTAATGCCAAACTGCTCCAGCTTATTTGCCAAGAAAACCCCAAATGGAGTCACAGAGAATAGGACATGACTGAGGAATGACTGTACAATAACAATCACAAGTTATGTCTTGTAATTATTGAATAAAACAAAAAATTCAGACTACAGTTTAAAGATAGACAATCAAGTGGGTATGAATATATAACTGCCTTATGAGCCTCAAATAATACTGATGAAATACTTTCCCAAAAGAGAACCTTTTACTCACTTGATCATGTCCAATATCTTTATATTTCATATTTCAAAAGCAGAAAAGTTTGTAAACAAACTGCAAGCTTGTTGAAGTTAAAAATACACAGTGATTACTGTCTCAGCTTCTGCTTCACTTGGCTACTAAACCAATTCCACAGTTTTCTACTTATCTCTTTAGAGTATTATCATTTTACTCCATTTGACATAACAGAAAAGATAATTATGAATTGTTGAAAGCCAGGAGTGATGTTTAGGTGAGACAGACCCATAACTATACTTATTTAAATTAGTAGATGATTTTCTTTAAAAAAACTTTTTCCCTCCCTTCATTTCCCTAGTGCTTGGAGTCAAAACTTCTCTATATCCTAATCTGAACTGAAAACATAAGCGTACATATTGACTCTGAGTCCCCTTGCTATGCGCACTCAAAATAGAGTGAAAGGATCAGATATAAGAGAGAGGCAATGTTGTAGTATACAGATAAAGAAAGGACAAGTTGTTTTGGTTGATGAGTTACTACAGAGTTATACTTGAGAAATGTTGACCTCAAATGAACAATTAAAAATGCTATTTTATTCAGGTATAAATCTCTGTCATGATAAAGCATATTCTGAGACTTGCCATGTTTTACAGCAGCTAATCACCTCTATTCTTCCACATGGGAATATAGAGATGAGATGCAACAAAAACAAAAAAAAATGATGGGAAAACTATCAGAACTAGATGAGAATAATGTCAAGAACAGATTTAAGATTTAAGAATTTGGATTTAAGAATGACATGAGGGTCAAGACAGCAGAGAAAAAGCAAAACTCTCCCTAATTCTCCACCAAACAATATTAAATAGGACATGTAATGAATTCTGAAGAGGCATAACTCACAAAAGGAAAGGGTGAAACAATTTTCCAGCCTAAAACAAACTAGGTTAACAGGAAAGATCTGCCCCACCAGGGTGAGAGTAAAGCAGTTTAGTGCATCCTCCAGCAGTGCAGTCAGGCACCCAAAGTCTAGCAGAAAGCCTTGGGGGCAAGAGAATCAATGATGGCAATAGCAGCTTCTAGAACTCTCAGGCCAGTGACAGGAAGGTGTTATGTAAATGGTCTAAAGGAAATTACAGGGGTCTTTCTGCTGGCATTTGAGCCAGGACTTTCTTGCATTGCCCATACTCAGATCTTGGTCACAGTCCTGTCTCAGTCCCAGGTCAAGGAAGATCACTAACACACCAGATCATGCAGTCACAGGGAAACCTAGAACCTACTGACAGTTGCAAAGTGAAAAATAGTGCTTAAAGTGATTCACAGACAGGAGCACATGTCAGAATAGCAGTGACCTCTCTTTAAGTCATAGTACCTTGAAAGAACTGAAATCTTACAGAGACAGATAGAGGAAGAAAATACATGTTTTCCAATGGTCTTAGGCGACCCCTGTGACACCTGTGAAAGGGTCTTTAGACCCCCAAAGCGGTCACAACCCACAGGTTGAGAACCGCTGCTCTACAAGTTTGTAGTGTCTAGGTCATTTTCATTTATACAGTGGTGCCCAAGATCCCTTTTCCTTTTCATGTGAATGTCAGTGTTAGTTCTTGAATTATTTTCGCATTAGAAATTTTAAAGTTTATTTCAGGGTCTTTCCCCAAGGTGCGTTTGTATGTATTGCTTCAGGCACCAAAATTACTAGTTGTATTTATGACTGGTAATATTGATCTCTTTCATAGAATAGGTTTAGGGTTATATTATTTAAATGTTCATAACTAGACAAATATTAGAGACATAAAATGTATAATACTAATAACAAGTAAAAGTCATTATTAAGATTTTTTTAAATAAATTCTTAATCCAGTAAGCAATTTTGTGGTAATTATCCTTTCCCAATTTATCCCAACCACTTCTTGTAAAATAAATGTACGTTCCAATATTGGGCCTCAAGTCAAATCCTCTCCTATTTTGTTGGCTTCACTAGAACTTGAGCTCTCTTACCTTAAGATTTTAAAAACACAGAGGACTCCCAAAAAAAGAAGTAGAATCAAAAATAGTCATCATATGGTGATCTCGATATTAGAGAGATCAAAAGGTAGCAACAGGTGATAGGGAAATCAAAGCTTTAAGAAGTTTTAATGTTCCATGTAAAAAAAGAGTAGATAAGAGTAGCAGACTTTATTTTTTTTTGTTTCCCCAAGACTCCTATATAATGACAGTTTTAACTATAACTATTTTTTAAGACTCATACCTTTTGATCTGAAATTCTGAAGACCATAAGAACAAATATTTATAATGAGAAACCTTCCTTTTATTTTCAGATATTTGCTCTCATGATTCTTAGAAAGCCATATCTTATTGCGACCAAAGTCTTTGGTGTTGTCAAATCATTCAACATCAGAAACTGATATGATTTTATTAGCAGTCATTTTTGCTGCTGTATTCTAAGGCCCATGTGACTTCTCTATGCAACTTGAAGCTGAAACCTTCCATATATGTTATCACTTCAATAGAATATGAACTCCTTGAGGGAGGAGAATATTTTATTTTTCTATTCTTATCTCTAGGATTTAGTATAGGGCTTTGCATATAGTAAGAGCTTAATAAATGTTTCATTCATTCATTCATTTATAACTTATCATATACATTTAGCACTTTATCATACTTTAGAACAACCTAGGTCTTATTGCTACTTAAAATTCTTCTACCTTATGTATCTACTGATATTTTCAGTAGCTGCCTTGTTCTCTTCCTGGTTAGTATAACTATTCTAGAGCAATGGGTAGAGGTTGAGTCTAATTACAGGAAAAGTGATAAATAGGAGCAGAGGAAGGCTATTTTCTACATTTTTGAGGAATTTGTTTAGCGTAAACTTTTAAGACATGTAATTAGGTTAAGTTGTACAAATTTCTTATGATTAATTTAGTCAGTATCTTAGATTAAAAATATATATCATCTAGTCTATTCCCATTATTTTGTTAACCGAGGCCTAGAAAGATAAAATGATGGAGCCTAAGTTCTTCTGTATTTGTGCATTTTCTATCCATAAGTTAGAAATGAAGTTTACCATATTTATAATCAGAAATCAATCAACTTTGATACTTACAATTTCAACATCTGATTAGGATGTACAAATATTTTCTCCTTGAACCTTTTTTGACTGCATTTCTAGTTTTGATTCCCTAAATTTATATATAAATTAAGTTAAATATCTTGTGGTTTCTCAAAATTAAAGATATGTACAGATACATATATGTATGTGTGTATGCACGCATATTTAATAATGTTCACCATACATATATTTAGGTAATGTATTCTATTTCAATGCAAAATAATTTTCCCTTTTGTTCTGGTTTATTTTACATTTCAAAGCCACTGAGACACATTACTTGGAAAAGATCATCATCTGAAAATTACCCCTTAAGTGATTTGAACAACTATTTTTTTTTGTTTGAAGAAATATAGCATTACACAGGTCTCTGTTATTTCACATATATTGAATTTGATTTTGCCTTTTTCAGCACACAAGAGGCTAAAGGATGTTTAGTCATTTATTCAAAGGAATCAAGGTAGTGGAAAGAGCACTGAGCATCAGAGGACTGTATTTGTTTTAATCTTGGCTATTTGCAAAATCTTTAAAAAATTAAAATCATTTAGTCTTTCAAAACCTGAGCTTCTTCATCTGTAAACTGAGAGATTTGACCTAGATGATCTCCAGATTGTTTGCAATTCTATAATCTCACGTAGCCTAAAACTGCTTCCTCAACAGGGCCCTCCATGATTAAGGTGGAGAGGTGGGTAGCAGCATTTGTAGCAGTGTTCAGTTATTCTAGGTTGTTTCATTCCACTCAAAAGCAAGGTAGTGCTAAATATATAAGCCAGTCAAACTCATGAATGTATAGCTTCATTTGCTTTCCTAATTATGTAAGAGAGCAAAGCAATGTGAAATCTTTTCATACCAAAGGAAATATATACATGTGTATATATATGTATATATATGTATATATATATATATATATATATATATATAATTATATTGATTTTGAAGACATAGATCACTAGTAGAGATGCATAATATAAACTTGCAAAAAAAAAGAATGCTGATTACATTTATCTTACTACAAAATGTTGAATGCCTAATTTAAGATAGATAAGTTTTATAAATGTGCCCAATTAGCCTTTAAAAAGGTTCAAGGGAGAAAATATTTGTACATCCTAATCAGATGTTGAAATTGTAAGTATCAATTGTGGGAAGAAGGGGAAAGTTGTTGCTGAGACATAAAAATATTTAACAGTATCCTATCCATTCTTTAGGTGGAAAAGTCTGGGCTTGCATTTTATCTCTTGAAGTCCTCTATCTATTGGGACCCTGCGCTAAAGCCAAATGTCACACAGTACTGAGTTCTCTATTAAACTTGCCTCTTCTCCAAGAATCATCTCCATGGAGAATTGGTGGGCTTTGGGTAGAGGAGGAAAAGTATTCTCAGTTACCCCAGCAGAGAGGGATCTAGGTTTTGCTCCTATGTGTTGACATCTGAGAGGTATGAATTGGAGAAGCATTTTGTCCTCTCTGTAGTTGTGATTTATTACTTCTACATTGCTTCCTGTAGATATTACGTAGGTTCAATCCTTGTTCCTTCCAGAAGGCTCCAGGAGAGCAGTGGGAGAGTGTTTAAAGGGCAAGTAGCCTAATTGAATTGGAGACAAGCTAGGGACTGCCTAGATGGGACACTTTCCGTGTTTTCATCCTTTTAATGGTTGATTTTACATCCCTTAAAGAACAAGTCACAGGCAGGAAGAATTATTTAAGCCCAGATTAAAAGGCCCCTACCAATCCTGAGAGAGAAAAAAAAAGTGTGTGCATCTGTCTGTGTCTATATCTCTGTCTGTATCGTGCTGAGAAACTGAGGTCAGCACAAATTAATAGCCTAAGAATATGCTAAAACTTGGCATTAGAAGTAGGATTGTGAAATCATTTAAAGTATGTCATCCTTCAAAGATAAAACTCCAAATTCCAAGAGGACAAATATAGTTATCAAAGCATTATTTCACCCCAAATCAATGACTCATATGTCTAGCACTGTGATTTGCACAAAACCAGTATTTAATGCATATGTTTGTTCATTGAATCAAATTGAATCCAGATGAAATTGCATTCTCCTTCTCTTTGCTTTGCCCAATATAGTGCTAGATGAAGATGGAAAACACCCTATTTCATTCTAGTGACCCAGTGACAGTCTATAATTTATGGTTCTATTCAGTTCATGTGGGTTGCCTGGTCCCTCATCCATCCCTCCTACTTTAAAACACTCAGGTGGAATTTTTCTGATCTTTTATTGAGACAACTAAAGCTTTTTCTTCCAGAATTCCCACTAAGATTGATTTCAAATCAGTAGAGCATGCATCATATCCATTTAGTTGAGACAAAATTGCATGCCTTATGGAGGTCCAGCACTCAAGTGACAACCTCCTCAGTATTTGTATTTCAAGCTTCAAATTCCTCATTTGTTCTTGATCTTATTGAACATAAAAGACTTAAATCACAGGTCCAGTTATAGCATGTTATGGGAAAGTGGAAAATGTGAGAATAGATTGTGTAGTTCTGGTGTTATCTATTCCATTTTTTAACTTCATTAGTTGCAGCACCTATGTACAGGAGGTAAGGTTAAAGAGAGTGTTAAACATGAGGAATTAAAAAAGATTTTATTTTTATCTCATCATGAAAGCTCAATAGATTGGCAAAAAAGCACCATGGAACTGTTCAGTCTTCTTTTTTCCTCTTTTTTTCAGAAGCAAACAATTCTATCTAAGTTAGCTATCTTCCAATTACTTTCATGCTTTTAATGAAAATAAATGGGTTTTTTTTGCTTTCAATAGAGGTCAAGACCTGAATTAATATGGCCTTGTTATATTAATTATTCCTTGTGAAAAAAATACCTTTTAACTTTTTAAATACAATGGGGACATTGGTAGTAAAAGAATAAAAAGAAGGAAGAAGAGGAAGAGAAGAACTAGAAGAATTAGAAAAACAATTAGAAGAAGAAGATGAAGAAGAATTAGAAGGAGGAGGAGGAAGAAGAGGAGGACGACAAGGAAGAGAAGGAGGAAGAAGAGGAGGGGTAGAAGAAGGAGGAGGAGAAGAAAAAGGAAGAGGAGGAGGAAGAGGAAGAGAAGGAGGAGAAGGGGGAGATGCAGGAGGAGGAGAAGGAAGTGGAGGAGGAGAAAGAGGAAGAGAAGGAGAAGGAGGAGGAAAAGAATAAGAAGGCAGTACTAAGGATACTCCTTACTCAGGGGCACTAAGACAAGGGCATGATAAAACCAATAGAAAGGCCTATTATTTTTCTGGAGCATGTGCCCAAGACATAACAGAAAACATCTCAAGACTTTTCCTAACAGAGGATGACTACCCACCTTTGATGATTCATAAGGGCACAAATGTCATGACCACAAGGAACCTAAAAAGCATTGCCAATGATTATGAAGTCAGGATCAAGAAACTTAAGGATATAGGGTCACAAAGATTTATGGTCTTCTCTGTTGCCCACTTGCAGGCAGAATGAATGAAGAATAAGAAAAAAATATATTTTAAAAGGGAATATCTAGATAACAAAATTGTGTATGAGAATGAGATTTGGATATCTGGATCACAGCTTCCAAAATAGGGTTGACAGATTTCTGGCCAGACACAAAATTTACCTAACACAATCTATAAAAAAAATGCATTTGCCAGGTGTCTTGAAAGTCTAACAAAAAGGTTTTAAACTAAAAGGGAAAAGGAAGAAAGAAAGGCTGCATGTCTGTATCCCCAAGGTTAGATACTGCAGAGAATAACCACAACGAAGAAATGTGATAGCTGGGAAAACCAGAAATTCATAGAAGAAAGAATAAAAAACAAATGATTCTCTAGTAAAATTCATGGCCTCAAGTGTACTCTGCCTATTCCAACTTCATCTAGAGCATTATGTTGACATCTGTGCTTATTGTTGTTCAGTCATGTTGATGATACCATTTGCGGTTTTCTTGGCAAAGATACTGGAATGCTTTGGCATTTCATTCTCCAGATCATTTTATAGATAAGAAAAGTGAGACAAACAGGGTTAAGTTACTTTCCCAAGGTCACATAGCTAGTAAGTGTTAGATGGCAGATTTGAACTCAGAAAGATGAGTCTTCCTGAATCCATGCCAGGCACTCTATCCATTGTGCCACCTAGCTGCCCAAGAAATTTAGAGGAGAGCTGTGAGGTTTGGGATTTGGGTACATGGTTTATAAAGGACATCAACAAACTGAAAGTTGCAAATAGTTAAATGTATGTTTAACATGATGAAAAAAATTTCTTTAAAAAGTGAGTTATTCAAAAGTGGAGCAGGTTCTTTCAAGAGGTGATGTTTTCCCTCTTCTCACTGATCTTCTAGAATAGGGTAGACAAGCACTTGCCACTGAGTTCAGAGTGGTAAATCTTTTCACATAGGTGTTAGGGTAAATTTATATGTTTCAACTCTTAAATTTTCAAAATCTCTTCTATTTGCATGACAGGGGGCTTTATGAAAGGAGTAATGAGTCATACTGAGTGGATTTTTTAGAAGTCTGTATCATCAACCATTTAATGTTTAGCAATATGATAGTGGAGACCATTAAGATGTCTTATAAATGCCAATTTAGATCAGCAAAATATCTCTGAAAAAAAGAAAACAATATGGGCTGTTTAAACTGGCAAAGAGCTTACTATGTGTTGCTAATAAAACATGACCCTCTTGATTAAAAATGGTGCAAAGAACTTTGGGGAGCTTCCACAGTATCGTAAAAATAGGGTGAATCTAAGCAATGTATAAGGATATAACCTGTGTCTATTCAGATGAACAATATAGATCACTTATATCTGATGCACTTGACAATTTATTTCCATATGGGATGTTTAACCATCACTTATTCTTTATCTGTCTGACTCTGATGTTCTAATTACTTTGATGCCTAGGCACTTCAATTTCACTTGCTAAACATTATTTCTGCGCATCGGGATATCTTTATGCTGACTTTTAATTTGCAACTTAAACTTGATTTCCATAATCCATTAGTGAAGGCAATGAATATCCTTTTAAAAATATTTATTTATTTTTATTAATTAGTTTGTTTATTCATTTGTTTGTCTATTTGTTCATTCATTCATTCGTTTGTTTGTTTACTGATTCATTCATTCATTCATTCATTCATTATTTATTTATTTATTTAGGTCCTTTTTTTTCCTGGGCAACATAGCTCTCTGAAAAGCACTTCTAGTTAACTGACACCTTTTCTACAAAGACCAAATCCACACCCACAAAAAAAAAAATAGGAATAGTATCTATTTTATGGCTCTCTGTATCAGTAGTCATCACAAACTCTTTTAATGGGAGTTCACCTCAGTGACCCTCTTTATCTGTCTGAAATTAGATCGTTAGTGATAACCCCTATACAAAACTAAGGAACAAGTTATAGAGATGCTTTAAAGGCAGAAAATAATTTTTTGTCATATTTTCTTACATTTGAACTGGTTGGATTGGTAGTAGTGGGAAGAATATAATAACTTTTTTTTGCCTTTCTTTAGAGTTCTAAGACTATACATGTCATATAGTGGATGCTTAATAAGGTGCAGGGAATAAGTATTCACAACATCTACTACATAATAGGAGCCAAATGTTTTCTTTTTTCACATCTATTATCTCATTTGATCCTACCAACACCTCTATCATTTAGGTGCTATTATTATTCTCATTTTAGAGTTACAGAAACTAAGAGAAATAGAGGTTAAGTGCCCATGGCAAAGTAAATGACTGAAATTTAATTTGAATTCAGGTTTTCCTATCTCTAGCCCCAGCATTCTATCTCTACATCACCAATTGTCTCCTGATTTGATGTGAATTAGTAAGATGTCTGTCTGTCTCACTCTCATTTGCCTTGGCTATCTTTGTGTCTTTTTTCTCTCATTATTTTTTTCTCTTATATCAAACACTTATTACATTCCTGTTAACAAACTCTGTGTCAAGTATTATGGACACAAAGGGCAGCTTGAAATGATGCATGCCAGAGATTCTTAACTATTTCTTTATTACGTATCTATAGTGTATCTACATATTGTATTGCAAATTTTCTTCTGGTTTTTAGCATTTTCTGAATGTTAGTTTAGCACCTGGCTTTCATTTCTTAACATTAGTCTTGTTATATGCTAAATCCTTACCTTTTCTGGATTGAACACATAATTGATACCCTAGAGTCAGGTAGCTGGCAGAGTTGATTAACTTCTAGATTTGTACTCAGGAAAGTCTGAGTTTGAAACTGGATTCAGTTCCTCACTTCATATGTAACCCTGGGCAAATTACTTAACCAAGTTAGAATCAGTTTTTCCATCTAGAAAATGTAGTTAATAATAGTAACTACATGGCAGGATTCTTGTGAAAATCAAATGAGATGACATATATTAGACTCTTTGCAAACTTTGAAGTACCATAAAAATGATAGCTGTTATCTTTATTCATACCACTTCATCAAGAATTATTTCATATTTTTCTGTAAGCACCTTTTGGACAATATGGATCTTTTGCAGCCCTTAGGGTCACTTGCAAATCAGGTTCATCTAAAATCATGAGGTGGCATGTGTTGCTACTATATAACATTACCAGGGGATTGTTAATTTTTAAAATTGTGTTTATGAAACAATAAACAGCTTGCAATCACTAAAAGTGTTATTTTCCCCAAAATATCCAATCTAATCTCCTATCCAAATCTGAGCCTAACTTATTATAAATCAATGGCTATCAAAGGGTAAGTGAATGTGTGTGTGTGTGTGTATGTGTCTTCTAGTGGAATTGTTGCTTACTTGCTTTCAGTCATGTCCAACTCTTCATGACTCCTTTTTAGGGCTTACTTGGCAAAGATCCTGATGGAGTAGTTTGCCATTTCATTCCCCAACTCATTTTATAGATGAGGAAATTGAGTAAACAGGGGTAAGTGACTTTTCCTGGGTCACACAGATAGTGTCCAAGACCAGATTTGAACTCTGATCTTCCTGACTCCTGGCCATCTACTGTAAAATGTAGCTTTCTAGTGGACTTGGGCAACTAAACAACTTACTTATCAAACTTCATACCAAAATCTATTCCATGTAATTTTCATCTCCTTTGCTATTGTTAAACCATTATTCTCACTGCTCAAGACATATCCTATTATTTTGGAGATTCATAAAATATATAATTGTAATTCACAAACAGAAACTTCAGGGGAAATTTTGCTATCTCTATTTGATCTGTCATCTTTTGAATCTTGCTCAGGACTTTCTTCTTGAGGTTCTTTGCTTCTTTGGAAAACAGATGATTGCCAGTTTTAGATACAGATTGGTGTTGATACTTTTAGGATCATAAAATAAAACTATTTTGTGGTTGTATCAATCATGAAATCAGGTTACATGTATCTTATGTGACCTGAAGTCTTGCAGAAGAGATACCTTCTGAAAGACTTTAAGTCTGTGTTTTATTCTACCAGATTCTGTTTTATGTGTAATCAATAAGAAAATAAAAATAATGAGATCTTAGGTTAGTGTTACATTAAGGTTAGTATTGAGAAATTATGTTTTCAATATATATTCTCTTCCAAAGAGATATACATGTTTGTATTGTGGTAGACATTTTCCTTAAAGTGTTTCTTAATCTCTAACTTGCAAGGAAATTTTTGTGTTTATATGTATTATGTAGATGCTGCCAACTCCAAAGTGCTGCTGTACACAAAATGCAAGAAATTACTGACTGGAGAAATGCAACAAACCCTTTCTGTTTTCCCTCATTAGTGATTGAAAAAGAAAAACCCTTTCTCCTTTTTTCCTCTTTCCATAAATGAACAAGAGCTATTTATTTAGAGGAGACAGCCTATCACAGTAAGGACATTAGAGAGTAAGGTAAGCAACAAATCATAAGGTGGAACAATATAATTAAGGGTGTCATATTATAGCAGGGATGTCATGGTCAAAGTACTTGATTCTCTTTCCTCTTACCAGAAGAAATGTTTTGCTTAGTCCCAAGTGTTCTATTCCTTATAAATCAGTCCATAAATGAATCAGAAAGGATTAGTTAAGAATAGTCTATTTGGCCTACTTTGTGATTGCAACTGTGGAAATAAATACAAAGAATGAAATAACACCTACTTCCATCCTAATAGGGAAATATATCCATCTAAGCTTTGTACCATATTATCCTCCTCTCACCTCCCAAAATATTTATTTTTTTAAATTAACCTTGGTTTAATTTTAGTTTACATCATTCATTTCCACAAGGTTTTGAGTTACAAATTTTCCCCCCATCTTTCCCCTACCCACCACCCCAAAACAGTGATCCCATAGTATACCCCCTCCCCCAATCTGCTCTCTCCTAGATCTTCCACCATACCCCTCTGAGTTTCTGGTAGGGCAAAATTGATCTCCAATGCCAGTGCCTGTCTATCTTATTTCCCAGTTGCATATTAATAATAATAATAATAACAACAACAACAACAACAACAACAATAATAATAATAATAATAGTAATACATAAATATTTTTTAAACATTGGATTTTAAAATTTTAAATTCCGTATTCTTTCCTTTCCTCCATCATCACCCACCCCCACTGGAAAGACAAGCAATTCAATACAGGCCATACATGTGTAGCTATGCAAAACATTTCCACAATGGACATATTGTGAAAGACTGACTATATTTCCCTCCATCCCATCCCACCCCCCATTTTTTCTATTCTCCACTTTGTCCCTGTCCCTTTACAAAAGTGTATGCTTCTAACAACCCTCCCATCCAAAACGTCCTCCCCTCCATCATCCCCTCTCTCATCCCCTTCCCGCCTACACTCGGGTAGGGCAAAATACCCAATTTAGAGTGTAAGCATTCCCTACCTAAGCAAAATTCAATGTGAGTAAAGTTGACCCATTCCCTTTTGCCTTCCTGTTCTTCCCCTCTATTGTAGCAGTTATCCCTTGTCTCTTCCATATGGGATAATTAACCCCATTCTGTCTTACCCTGTCTCCTCTCATTATATTCCTCTCTCACCTCTCAATTTCACCTCATAAATATCATCCCTTCCCATTCAATTAATCCTGTGCCCACTGTCTATGTATACCTGTACACATATATACACACACTCACATATGTATTCATATGCTTATATATCCTCCTATATAGATATATGTGTAGGTATAAATATATATATGCATATATATACATACATATATGTATATATATGTATATGTGTGTTTGTGTGTGTGTGTGTGTGTGTGTATATATA
>JAQQSV010010608.1:0-13224 GCA_028646515.1 Pseudochirops corinnae | reverse complement strand
GATGAGGGAGGAAAAGAAAGAATCTAGAATTTAAAGTTCTATAATCAAATGTTAAAAATATATATGTGTATATATATATATACATATATATATACATATATACAACTATTATTATTATTATTATTGACTACATCCAACTGGAACTTGAGATACACAGGCACTGTGGTAGGGAGATCCATCCTGCCCTACCCAAAAATCAGAGGGGTGAGGGGGGAGGACATAGGAGAGAATAGATTGGGGGAGGGGGATACACTGGGAGGGCTGTTTTGGGGT
Source organism: Pseudochirops corinnae (assembly GCA_028646515.1). Classification (NCBI taxonomy): domain Eukaryota; kingdom Metazoa; phylum Chordata; class Mammalia; order Diprotodontia; family Pseudocheiridae; genus Pseudochirops; species Pseudochirops corinnae. Next base: position 12,951 of record JAQQSV010010608.1, on the reverse strand, counting down.
GGTGGGTAGGGGAAAGATGGGGATAAAATTTGTAACTCAAAATTTTGTGGAAGTGAATGATGTAAACTAAAATTAAAAATAAATAAATCAAGCCAGGTCTATAAATATATTTGAAAAAATGAAAATGAGCTTCTTAAAAATCATCCCAGTGCATGTTCAAATGTGCAATGGACACTATGGTACCATTCATAACATAGGTAAGTTTGTTGTAAGATAAGTTACTAAAAATAACTGGTATATACACACACGCACACACAGACACATATGTATACTCACAGACATATATGTATATTTACACACATATATACTCATACATATATCACTTTCTGTGTGCTATAACACTTTACAATTATTATGTTCTTTGATACTCATAACAACCCTAGTACATAGGTATTATCCTTATTCCAGTTTTACATATGAGGGAACTGTGGCAAACAGAAGATAAGTGACTTGCCCAGGGTCACACAACTAGTATGTGCCTCAGGTCACATATGAACTCGAGTCTTCCTAACACCCACCCAACCACTGCACCATGTAGATGTCTGTAGTTGAAGGCAAGAACTCTTTAATAAGCAATATTTAAACTGAATAACCTAACCATGAAAACTTAGTTACTGAGTTTGCTATTATTAGGTACCAATGGTACTAATTATAAAATTATTTTATCTGTAAGGGAGAGGGACTAGGCCCGTGATTTCATTGGTACCTATAAACTTACCTACATTTTTCTGACAAAATCTTACTCTAGTTTCTCACTGATGGAGACCATGAAGTCTCAAAGGTTATTCCAGTAGAACACAAGATTTGGCAGATCCTATAAAGATGGAAAAGCTATGAGCATGGTTTCTGTGATGGGTTTTATGCCTGTCTTTTGCCTAGCTAAGTTCAAAGAATCATATCATTAGGTTGACAGTCAAGTCAAATCAATAAGAATTTGTTATACACCTAATATCAGGCACTGCAATAAATCTAGAGATATAAAGGCAAACAAATATACAACAACTATAAAACAGTTCCATCTCTCAAAGTTACAGCACAATGAACACAGAAAGATCATCCTATTTTTGAAGGGAAAGGGCTATAGAGACTCTTGATGATCATCTACTAAATTCCCTAGAAGTGGATACCTTTTTTTACTAGAATAAATATCCAATCTGAGGAAGAACAGATCTTTGAAGATTAAAGCAAATATTCACTTATAAAGCTGTCTCACTGAAGGCATGAATGGATGCTTAGTCACTATAATGAATTTTCACTCATATATTTATTCCTTACTTCACTGAAGAAATATTTATTAAACCTCTACTATAGTTAAAGTACTCTAAAAGGAACTAGTCATCTGAATCTTAACTAGGGTAGAGTGACAAGGGCTTTAACCCTTTAATTTAACACACACACACACACACATACACACACACACACATAATTTTAACAGTATGGAAGTCACCTTAGGGAATACATCTGCCTATCCATCAACCTGTTCAATTGAATTGGTAATAATTAATTAGTGTCTGTATTATTTTCACATCAAAAATTACCAAGCCAAAAAAAAAAAAAAAAACACAATAAAAGCCTCCAACTGCCCCTCCAAAAAGCAAAATAAATAAATGAAAGTACAAAGCTGATCTGAAGAAGCATTTCGTACTACTTCCCTTGGGAACCAAAATTTCTGGTTAGATTCTAACTAGATTCCCTTTAGATGGATATAAGATTCGATTCCTGCTCTCAAATAGTTTATAATATAATGGGGGAGATAAGACACATGCAAATGATGACAGTATGAGATAGCACAGCAATAGTGCCAAAAGTGTGGTATTGAGTATCAAGACATATTTAACTGACATTGAATTTATGAATGTAAGCCCTGCATGTGAAGTAAATGAAAATATATTATTCAATTTTAATAATTTTAACTGCTAAGCTTTTATAGCCATGTAAATATTTCACTGGTTAGCTGTTCCATACAGTTTTCTCAAGTGTGTAGGAAGAAATTTCTCATTTCCTCCAGTAAAATTCTTCTATTGAAAAATAATTTTGCAGTGCACAATGTAGGTTAAGAGCTACCAACTGATAAATCTTCAATATTTGATTAGATCCACTTGCCTAACATGCTATTAAATAAAAATCAAATAATGATCTCCTCTGGAAAAAAAATACTACTATTGCAAGAAAAGACATCCAATACTTTTCTTAAGGGAAATTAAAGAGAGTGACTTCAATTTAGTGCAGTGGTAAATGAGTGATCCAATATTATATATTCAGAAAATCAAATTTTTATTTTAAAAAAGGAAAGGATATAAGCTTCCTTACATACAGTTGCCTCTTCCAGCTAAGTAAGTCCAATATGTTTTTTTTTAAACAATTGGTAGATCTATCAGCAAATCAATAACATTTAAAACTGCTTGTTGTGTTCAATGCATTCTACGAGGCAGGCATAAAGTCCATGAGTCCTACAGAAGTCAGACTTTCAGCTCATTCTTCTCTATCAGGGCTTTTAACCTGGGGTCTATAAAGTTTTAAAAAATATATTTTGATAATAATACTCAATTCAATTTTCTACATTCATAATCTTATATATTTTATTTTATTAATTTAAAAACATTATTCCAAGAAGAGGTCCATAAGATTCATGTCAGTCCATGATGCAAAGAAAAGTCAAGAAGTACAGGTTTAGGGTATCTTTGTGAGTAGGTTCATTATTAAAAATACTGCACAACTATTATATACAAAGTATCACATTATGTTGCTTAGAGAGACAAATATTTATATTTAATAGGCTTATAAATAGCTGTCCAAAAAGAATTTTAGAAAACATCAGGCTGGTGAGGGTCTATCTGGAAAACATTTGTAGGCCTTTAATGCAAAGAACATTTTAGGTAGGATTTTTCAGTCGTCATTTTCTTTTTCATATCAGAAATAGTGCCTAAAAATAAACCCAGCCTCTACCCAGAGGTAATTTTACATCTTGCTGCATATTTGTTGCAACATTCCACCTTAAAATAATATTTCTGGCTTTTTACCTTAACTGACCCATTAACAGTCTTCTTCCCCAATTTCATGCTTCAGTATGATCACTAACAATGCAGTCAACATTTCTTAGCTGGGAGGTAATAGCATTTCGGAATGACCTGAAATCTTTTGGAATTGTACTCTACCTGCTTTTCAAGGGTGTTTAATCCATTTGTATGCTCCAAATTTCCCATTTGAATTTGCATCAGGTCATGTAATATGGGTATCTTCTGTGTCACCTGATGTAGCTATAACTTTATATAATGTGACACTGTGTAATGTAAAGTTTAAAAAATAGCACTTTTCCTATATATCACTTGAATCTATCAAATCTAGCTTTTGTCCTACATGACTGATAAATCTTGTGGGTTTATTTTATGTATAATTGTATATATGTAAATAAATGTATTATATATATATATATATATACATATAATAATATGTATAATTGTGAGGGAATCAAGTACACTTCCAATGCACTTTTCAGATTTCCCCTTCTACTTGATAACTGGCCAAGTAATGGTTTATTTAAATATCACACTTTTCTTATAAGAGATTCCCAGATTGCAGAAGTTACATTATAAAAATTCATGTATTTAGTGCATTTTGAAATTCACACATTATTAGTCAATGAGAGTTGTCCAGTTAGGATGCCTGGAAGAAGCAACAGCACATCCAAAAACACTTACTTGAACAATGGTGTCAGAAAGGGAATATGAAAAGAACTATCTTGTGCTTATTTGTCAAAATATTTTGAAAATAGAAATGCTAAATTTAAAAAGTGTTTTCTATCTCAGATAACAAATATCTATACATGTGTGTGTGTATATGTAAAAATGCACACACAAGTATAGAAAATGAGATATTTTTTAAAGTACTTAGCACAATGCCTGGTATAAAGCAGGTACTGTATAAGTGGTAGTTATTATTACTATTATTTGTCTGTGTATATGTATATATCTAGTATACAGACACATTCACAATTGGATTTTTGTAGGTTTTTTTTTCTTTCTTTCCCTCAGTTTGTTTATAATACTCTTCCAGTGTCCCATAGCAGTGAACTTGGAGATCTTGGAGGTAGCCAGGAAGCTCATGAGCTTCAAAGATCTGAGCCCTGAGAATTTTCTACCTTCCTCTAAAGGAAACTGATAGGACCTAAGACTAACATAAGGCCTAGTTAAAGATGAGTGATTAAATGACCACTCCATCAGTTTGGGTCAAAAGAAGCATAGTGTTTCATCATGGGAGAAGACAGAATGATAGAATGAATGGAAATTTATTAAGTGTTTACTATGTATAAAGCACAAATAAAAAAGTGAAGATAGTTTGTGCCCTCAAGGAACTAACAATCAAATATGGAGAGAGTAGATTGACACATTCTTTTGAACAGGATGGATATATTGATTTGATCATGATTCAGAAGCACAAAGATTTTGGGTGCAGGGAGGGGTGGTGGACAGAGTACATGAAAGGATCCTGGACTGGTATAGTATACAATGTGAGACTCTTACAATTTAGGACATCAGGACTTCAGAGCAGATGTGCCACAAATGAAAAGGTTAAGTACTCTCACCTTTTCAGTCTTCTAGAAACATATCACAGTGGAAAAAAAAAAAACCATTGGATTTGGAATTAGAGGTAATAGATTCAAATCTCATTGGGAATATTGACTATCTAAGTGACCTCAGTATAGCCATTTAAACTCTCTAACCTTCAGTTTCCTCATCTGTAAAATTAAAGGGGTAGACTGGTTATCCTTTAAGAACACTTCCACCTCTAGATATTTTGTTTTGGTGCAAATCTATGGTTGCACTGGTATAGGGAGTTATTCAGTGAAGAAGTGTACTCTATTTTTAAATTCAATTTTATTCTTCCAACTTAAAAAAAAAAGTCAATTTTTATTTCCCTCTTACCAACACTCATTTAAAACAAACAAAAAACTTGTGATGAACATATATAATCAAGCAAAATAAATTTTCCCACTGGAAAAGTTAAAAAATATGTGTGAAAATTTCCTCTATCGGTGCAGATCATGAAATACCTGCTTTGCAACTCAGAGTCTTAGAGAATTACCTGCAACCCTGAGAGGTTATATCACTTGCTGAACGTGAGACAGACAGTATGTCTTAGAAATAGGCCTTGAACCCAGATCTGCTTGACCTTAATCCCTATACTATCTTATACTATTTTTTCTACATCCTTAGGATCCTATAATAATAACCACAACCATAACAACAAAAGTTCTACTCATCTTCAAGTGTGGATGATCCCACCCCTCAAGAAGTGATTCACTTTTAAACCACTGAAATGATTTATAGAAAAGGCACCCTCAGTTTTGAACTACTATGGCAATGAATGATATTGCTTTTATCTAACATGTAAAAAGCCTTGAAGTTTTGCATAGCGTGTCACATGTATTATCTTGCTAAATTCTTGCAACAGCTCTATGAGTAAACTAAGGCCAGGAGCACACAGCTAGCAAGTGTATTGCAGGTGGGATTCAAACTCAGGTCTTCTTGACTCTGAGCCCAATACTTCATCAATTGCACCTCCTAGCTACAATTATTGTCTGCATCAGAGGGAAAATGACCACATTCCTTCTTAAGAGCTACATAACTTAAGATGGTTTGATGAAAGTTCCTGAGAAGAGAAGCAAATGTGTTCTCCATCTCTCCTCACTTTGCCCCGTGGTAGACAGCAGAGAATGGATTACCAAGGAGTGTAGTAATGCCATTTTAGGAAATCACAAAGAGCAGAAAAGATGATGCATTTTAGTTTTAGACTTGCCTGGGTGACCTTGACAAGTCATTTAAACTCTTAGTCATCTTAAACTTTGTTTCCTCTTCTGTAAAATAAGTGAAGGAGAAGGAAGGGGTGTTGACCTAGGTGACTTGTCAGGTCCATTCCAGATCTAAAGCTATGCTTCTATAAACTGATTTTGCATTCACTTTTGGAAATCTAGTTCTAGATATCAGCATATGATTTCTACACTTGTGACTTATCCACCTAGGCATGATGATTGAAGTGTGGGAGTGGATGAAATGAGTTCTGTGTGTATATGTTTATCCTTTTTTTTCTTTGTTGCTTTTTATTGGGCAGTTGGGGTTAAGTGACTTGTCCAAGGTCACATGGCTAGTAAGTGTTAAGTGTCTGAGGCCAGATTTGAACTCAGGTCCTCCTGACTCCAGGGCCAGTGTTCTATTCACTGCACTACCTAGCCATCCCGCATGTATATGTTTATGTGTTTATAACACACATATGTTGTTGTATGCACATACATCTATAAGAGAAAGAGAGAAAGCATGGAAGAAAGAGAAACAAATACTTGGAGGCTAAGAGAGGCAGAGAGAAGACTATCCCCAGAGGGAAAATAGTGACCAGAAAAGGAGACAGAGCAATGTTGGTGAGATCAACAACTGGGAGAAAACAAAGTGAATGCAACATCACAAAGTCAAAGGAAAGAAGAATACCAGATAAAGGAGTAGCCCATTGCATGAAAAGATTCAGAGATCAAAGACTGTGAGAACTGAGAAGATGATGCTGAATGTATCAATTAGAAGGACATAGAAGACATTTGAGAGTGGAAATTTCAGGATACTATTGCGGTAGAAGCCATATTACAAGAGGTTAAACAATAATTAGGTAGCAAATAAATGGAGACACTTTGTTGAAAATGCACTGGGTAGAAAGGTAGAAAGGCATTTGGGAAAAATTCTTCCTAGACGCAGAGTAGTTAGAAGAATAAGAGATGAGATACAATTGTCTGAAGAAATACTAATATCACAGGAATGTTTTGTAATCTCATGGTCATAGGTAGAAGTCAGAATACCTACAAGGAGAGATTAAAAATAGAAAGGAGAGAAGGAATGAATAGTGCAACACAATGTTAAAGAAGGAAGGAGGTAAAAGGACCAAGAACAGAAGGGGTCATATTACCATGGCCAAAAGTAATGCCGCCTATTTTTCCTGAAAGTCCAAGACCAGTAAAGAAACTAAGAGGTTTTGATATGGGAGAGGGAGAATTGAGAAAGCTGAAATTAAATACCTTGGATCTTCTCATTAACATCGCTTACCTATTAGGAATTTTTCAAATCACAGATGAACCTTGGCTAGCTTTACATAATAATGTCGTTACTTCGCTCATTTCCACACACATGCACACAGACACATCATACACACAAATACATGCATAGCTGTAACATATATATGTATATATATATGCTATATTTTTATGAACAGATGAAGATAAAATAAACAGAACCAGAAAAGAAATAATGAAACATATCTCCCTCTTCTCAGCAAATATATGAGGAAACTAAGAGGGCAAAATAGCATATACATCATAGATTGTTGGGCCTTTAGTTAACAAGAGGTCAAATCCAGACAAAGAAACTGAGGTCAAATCCAGGCACAGATACTTACTAGTTGTGACAGGACCAACAGATGTCCTGGCATAGCTTCCCTGATAAATACATCTGGTCAGTCAATTATCAGGGTACAGCAATTCATAGGAGTCTGGGACTTTTTATGCCCATGGATTAGGAAGCTGCTGTATCAGGGAACCTGGGACCAATCAGGTTGTGTTGGGGGAAGGAAGCTGGATGAGGGTCAGTGCAGCTGTGTCAGGAAACCACTGGTCCTATCACAGTAACTGAGTGACCCTGAGCAAGTCACTTGGCCTCTCAGACTATTTGCCTGCAAAATGGGAATAGTAATTGCAACTACTTCCTTTCTTACTTCCTTTCCTTCCTTCTCTATTTCCTTCCTTCCTCCCTCCCTTCCTTCCTTCCTCCCTCCCCCCGCCTTCCTTTATTAATTTTCTTTGTTGAATTTAGGAAGTGAGTGGGGGTGTGGCACATTTATAAATCATTGTAGTATAAAAATCATGATTTAATTGCAATTTATCAATGCATTGCTAAAACTTTTTTAAGGCAACACTATTTCTTTATACTGAGCACAAAACCCAATACGAAAAAAAATCCGTTCATGTGTCAGTATAATCCAAAAGTATATTCTCTCTATTCATGCTTCTTTACCTAATTTAAGTGACATACTTCAAAGGCACGTCCTTTGAGTGCCTTTCCAGACATATACAAAACCCTGTATTGAAAAAGGAAAAGGACCATGAAAGCATCTGTTCTTGTAGGACGTTTAAGTGCACTCCATATACGTAACATGAAGCACTGAAGACGCTCCCAGAAAAAATCAAGTGTTTCCCCAGGAAGCTACTGAAACTAAAAAGCCTCAAAACATGAGTTTCTATAGAGCAGCTGTTAGAGTTGACAAAGTCAGTCTTTTCACCTTAAACTGAAAAGACTAGAAAGCTACTCTCTCTCTTTTTTACCCCTTCTCTTCCCTTCCCACATTCCTTTATAGCAGGCATATGAGAATTCAGCTGAGATTTCTTCAACATTTTGATTTCTCCCAATGGAATTCCACATGAGGATCTCCCACCATAATTCTAGCCTTCATAAGTTATTTCTAGGGTCTTGAACTAGAAAGTGAAAAAGATACAATGGTTTTAGTACTTTGAATTATTATACCACTAACAACATTATGATCCAAGATAATGCTAGACATTGTGGTCATTTCCTAAGGAATGAGTTATGTGTAGAAAAGTGCAGTGCACATTTAGGTTGGGTATGAGCACCGATCAATCAATTATTCAACAAGCATTTATTAAGAGTCTAGTCTGTGTCAGGCACTGTGACTCATGTCTTTAGAAAATTACCAAGTATTTTTAGAGGTAATGTACTTTCTCAAAGTATAAATATAATTGTACAAGAGTGTTTGCAGGAATTTCTTAAGCTCTATAGTTGTGTAGATTTTCATGGAGGCAAGTGAGAGACCCTTTGTCTGGAGGTGGAGTATTTCAAAAGGGCATGAATGTAGTAACCCAGTAACCATGGCCTCAATTAGAATCTAAGAGCCTAAAATTGTAAAAATACCTAACTTTATCAGGAAGTACAAATGGAGAGACACAACGAAAGTAAAATGGCCACTTGTCAATTTAGGGAGGCAGAATGTTTGTATCAGAAAGAATGGTGAATTTGGGGTCAGAAGACATGTGTTCAAATCTAAACTACTTCATTTCTTTGTGTTTCCTAATCTATTAATAAAAGGAGCATTGTATAATGAAGAAAGGGTTAAACTTGGAATCAGAAAGACTGGGATACAAATGTGACTTCAGACAAGCCCTAACTGTGATCCAGAGCAAATTAACCTCTCTTTGTCTTATTTTCCTTATTTGCACAATGAGGAAGTTACTCTCCACAAACTCTAAAATTTCTTTCAACTCTAAAATCTATGATCCCATAAATAAACATTGGACTAGATGATCTCTAAGGATTCTTTCAGCTTTAAATCCCACGAATCAATGGAGTCCTATTCAATTTTTTATCTCTAATCAACATTTATAAAGAAAAACGTCTTGTTGCTTCTATCAAGAATAGAAACATATATTCATATTTCTATATAATTGATTTGAATCCTTTTTGACATTGTTATTTCACTCTCGGGATTATTTTACCTCTCCCTCCCAAGTGACTATATGTACTTTTTCCCTCCTTTCTTCCTTCTCTCATCTCCTTTCCTTTCCTTTCCTTCCCCATTTCTAAATATAGTCTTGGACTTCACATTCCAATACCATTGTACCCATCATACCATTAGTGGTCACTAAATATTTTAACCATTAAGGCAATAGAACAATATTATAAAACAGTTCTTATCATGGAATAATTATATTATTGATTTAATTTTGAAAGAGGAATTTTAAGAATACATTTTCTCATTCAATTTTGTGACTTTTATATGCCACACTCTACTTATCTATGGATTTGGTTCAGTGCCTATGGTTATTATAACAATTAGAGCATATGGGATCATCTGCATAATTGAATAAATAGTATTTTAAGAACTAATATGATTTTATTTTTGTTATGTTTATTTTTTTATTCTTGAAACAGAATAAATAGTATCAATGGACTGATCAATATATAATGCATCATATGCATCCAGAGGAATAATTGGGGGATATGAATTTTAGAATGAATACTTTTAACAACTTGACATTTCTATTTGATATTTTCAGTATATTTTAAATTACAAATAGTGTTCTAGGTTGTTGGACTAGATGACCTCTAAAGCCCCATACAACTCTAAATCTGTAATCCTGTGATCCCTACTGACTCCATTTTTTAGTCTGTAGAAACACACATGTGAACTGGTTTGAGACAAAGAACTATATTCAATCAAAAAATAATTTTGAAAAATTACATACTAAATTTGCTTCAGATATGCACTGATCTGTGTGAACTCATAAAAATCTAGTAAACAGCCATTCAAAATTACTTCAATTCTTTGGTAAAACTTTGATTTCCATATGTACATTCTCTATACTTTTACAGATACAAACCAATCCATGACTTCAGCCAATAGAAAAAGAGGCCTTCACTTGGTCTGCCCATTTATTATCACTTGAATTTGATACATGACTGGCTTTCATGCTTTTGCACTCATATAAATCTTGGATAATGTCTTTTATACCACCCCACACTTATTCATTCTTGTAAATAATGTTACTCTCTACTGTAATGTATCCTGAGTCTTTCCTTTGAGTCATCTATAAGATTTTATTTGTTGGACATCAAAGTATTCCCTGATCCATAGCCTTATATCATTTGATAATGTTTCCAAAAGAACTTTCAACTTACGGCAATTTCTTCAAACTAGTTTGTATGCATAGAGACAGAAGGTAGTTGCATAATTCTCAATCTTGCTTCCGTGAAGGAAGGTTAAGGGTGTAGTAAACTACCATGGAGTAGCCTAGCATATAGTAGCTACTGAATTGAGATGTGTATAAAGGCCATATTATATACCAAGAGGAGAAACAGAAACCCAAGTCAATAGTTCTTAGAAGAAAGATTCAGGAAATTTAAACAAACAAAAGAACCAGAGCTATAGGTGAAGAATGAAGATATGAAAGATTCAAAAATAATGGGAATCAGGATATTTACCTCTACTTCTCAAACTCTCTTGTTCCTGGGGCAGCTAGGTGGTGCAGGGAACACAGCACTGGCCCTGGATTCAGGAGGACCTGAATTCAAATCTGGCCTCAGACACTTAACACTTACTAGCAGTGGGACCTTGGGTAAGTCACTTAACCCCAATTGCCCTACCTTCTTCTCTCAAAAAAAAAACCAAAACCTCTTGTTCCTTTCAACACTGTACAAGTAATCCATTTTACACAAAATTCCCTAAGTGCTAGTGCTCTCCTCCACAACAATTTGCCTTTCATTTATTTTGCATGTTTTGTAAATACCTATGTACATATTCTCCACCACTACCCTCCCCCCTCCCCACTCCACCTAACTCTGAAAATGTGATCTAAGTGCTTCCAGAGCCAGTATCTTCATCCTAGGATGGCCATCACCAGAGACAGAGACTACAGCTTTTATCAAGACATTCTGTAGCCAAGACTGAAGGTATTTTGAATCTACTGTGCTTTAGAGAGAGGTACTCTTTCTGGAATGATTTTTTGAAGGCATGTTAACTATTGTGAAGCAATTTGTACGAGAAAATTTCTATTTCCAAACATGGTCATCAACAAAGGAGAGAAATAAGGGATCAATGGATTGAGTTTTCAACAAACAAATTTTTAAGAACTAGAAAAAAGTAGCAACTAAGAAAATTTTCAAGTAAATATGAACCTAATAATTCTAAAAATCACAACTGAAAACAAAAATTGAATTAATTAAATGCTAGGAAATATGTTCTAACCACCAAGGGTGTCAGGGTCTTCCTCCCAGTGTTATCACCTGTGACAAGAAAATTAACCACTTATTAAGAGATACAATAGCAAGAGTGGTGTTTTGTATTTTGAGGCTAGGGTACTTCAGAGAGAGGTATTCCTTCTGGAATGATAGTCCTTACAGGCATGTAAAATATGAACTATTAAAGCATTTTGAAGGGGAAATTTTACATATCCACACATGTTTATCAGGTATTGTCTGATTTTTCCTAATAAAATAGATAATCCATTTATTAGATGACATAGTAGATAAAATACTGAAATTGAAGTTAGGAAGACCTAAGTAAAAATCATGTTTCAGACAATGACTACCTGTATAAGCCTGAAAAGGTCACTTAACCTTTCTCATCCTTTTTTCTTGTTGGTACAATAATAGCACCTACCTCATAGGATTGTTGTGAGAATCTAATTAGATAATTTTAGTAAAGCACAGTTTATACGAAACTAAACAAACTCATAATTCATCCCAAAGATTTTTATCTAAGAAGGATAATCCTATGTTTATTTACTTTTGAATGTGTTAAAAAAAAAATAATTCATCCTGGTACAGCTCAATTCTTTGTCACTGTGTCTAGCCTGATCAGAATTTAATGTTGATAGTCTGAAACCTTGCCTCTTAAATGGCTCAATTTTGTACATTATTTTGGATTTTTTGGTTTGACCCTGCTTCTGGTCCTGACACTTTTCCTTTCCTTGACTAGTCTGTCTGATTCCTGATATTACCTTAACATAGCATGTTTCTTTTTTTTTTAATAGATAGATAGATAGATAGATAGATAGATAGATAGATAGATAGATAGATAGATATTGATAACATTTGATTATAGAACTTTAGATTCTAGATTCTTTCTCTTCCTTCCTCGTCACCCACCCCCACTGGAAGGAGAAGCAATCAAATACAGGCTGAACATGTGAAATTACACAGAACCTCTCCAAAGTGAGCACACTGTAAGAGTCTGACTATATGCCCCTTCTTCCTATCCTGCCCCCCCCATCACTCTACACCCTGTCCCTGTCCCTCTACAGAAATGTGAACATTCATCAGCCCTCCCCCCCCACCCTGCCCTCCCCTCGATCATCCTACCTCTCAACCCTCTTCCCCCTACTCTTCTATGTGGCAAGATGCCCAGTTT
>JAQQSV010010607.1:0-13224 GCA_028646515.1 Pseudochirops corinnae | reverse complement strand
ATGTTATTATATATTTAAAAGGAATAGCAAGTTGTATATAATAGATTTGCAGTTTCATGTGCAATAATTTTTTAAAATTATCCTATGTTTTGAAAATGCTTGTTTTTTCCCATAAATTAAAAATCAAACACATAAACTACTAAATAAAAGCTCTCTTGAAGATTCACATAAAAAACAACTAAGATAATGAAAAATATTTAAAAGCTGTGATCTAGAATTATATCTATCTGACTTCTTCAAATCCTTGTAGTCTAGAGTTTCACAAGTTTAGAACAAAGGCCCCTTCCTTGATCACTCTTATCAAGGAAAATCTATTTTCTCCAAAATTGGAATAGAGATTGAGTTTATACTTCTAAACAAAATGGTAAAAAACAAAAAAAAAAATTAAGGAAAGTTATGTAAATTAGGAAAGACCTTCAAAATACAAAAAAAAGATGCATGAACTTCTTTTTTTTTTTTGCTTTTAGGAGGGCAATTGGGGTTAAGTGACTTGCTGAAGGTCACATGGCGTGTTTTTGTGTTAAGTGTCTGGGGCTGGATTTGAACTCAGGTACTCCTGACTCCAGGGCCAGTGCTCTATTCACTGCGCTATCTAGCCACCCCAACATGTGAATTTCTGAGCTGGGAGTGCATTAAACTCTCAGTTTAACAGAGGACAAAGCTCAATCTGGATCTCATACAAGCCATAGTCCTCTCTCCAGCATCTCTATAGAGTCAAACTTGACATCAAGCAGAACAGGAATGCAAACTTGTTCTCCCACCAAGGAGAACCCTGAGAATTGTAAAGCAGCAAAAGACAGAGCTCTGATAGGAACAATCCCAAACTTTACCTTTCAGTGGCACTGTGTTAGCTGGACAATACAGGTCCAAGGGATAAAGGGTAGACCTGATACCAAGTGTTTTCGTTTAAAGGTTTTGAATGTCAGTTGAGGATCTGTGGCTGTTCAAACTCTTGAGGAGGTACAGCGATGGTCACTTGACTTTTTATAGAATTAGGCAGATATTGTTTAAATATTTTTAGTTTATCTTCTATTTCAGCATCCTCTAAAGTGGGATACATGCATCTCAAGGACTGGGAAAGAATGATGGACTTTAGGGTAGATAATATAAAGACTTCTATTTATATTGTTTTAAATCTAAAAATAAACTTTACAAATATTTAATAGGCATATTCACTCGGGTACTCTTAATTAGTTCATATATCAGATGGTCACATGTGAAATTAGTCATCCCTGTCCTGATGCTACCAGCTGTTAAAACTAGGTAAAGGTAATTCAATGCACACTGGATTCTCTTTGGAATCCTCCTCCCTCCTCCTCACTTGGCACATTGCCACCCTGAGAAACCTCCCATCGTAGGGCCCTTCTCTCTTCACTAGTAATTCCCTTTCTGGGACCACCAATAGGAAGGCATCTCAAGCACGCATCCCCTTCTTCATATCTGGACTCTCCAGAATCCCATTCTCACTTGTATCATTGTTGGGATACCTTCACTCTCTCATGCCATTTCTAGTTTTCTATTATGCTATCTTTCCCTCTTTAACACATAATTTTCTCAAGAGTCAGGACAGTATCACTTGCTTCTATTTATATAACAAGTGGTTTGTACAATGTGTGACATATACTAAGAAATTTAGAAACTCTCTCTCTCTCATATTTATATAATCTACCTCCTAACTCTCTCTGTCTCTCAATATATCCATGCCTCAGTATTATATATTACAATTCTTTGGTAACTCACAAGGGGATTGAGCATGCTCAGAATTCTGGGCAGATTTGGGCTTTAGGTAGGAAGAATTCATTGAAAGCAGATACCTTAACCACCTAAGTAGGCAGCCACATCATATGATTAAGCCTGTTACCCACACCGCTTAATAAGCAGGAGGAAAAATTGTCCTTACAGACTTAATACCTCCCTCCTTCTTCTGTATTATTGTCATTGCTGGCCTTGACTCCCCTAAATAGACAGCCTTGGGAAAGAGAGCTGAATCCATGAACTTGCATTGGTGTGAAGCTAAGCACAAGCAGCTCTCTTAAGAACTGCTGCTGTGAATAACTTTAAGGTTCTGATCACATAGTACAGTGAATTCTCTATTTATTCAGCAATAAACTAAAGCAAAAAAAACATTTACAGAAACCAAAGTGCAACATTCACAACCATATAACAAAAGCTTATTACTAAAGGGGCCACATAGTCATAAAAAAAAGATATCATTCAGTAAGTTACAATCTGAATCAATCAATATAAAGTACACATCAATATAAAGTACACATTCATCTTGATTGGATGCTGGCTTCTAATCATCTTTAACCCAATCACCCTTAAGGAGCAATCATCCTTAAGAGGTACAAAGTACAGAGTAAAAATGTTTCCAACTCCTAGGTCACATTGTCTTAATCTAGTCAGCCAGCATTAAGTAGCAGAGTAAAGGTCCTTTCATCTTGACTCAGACTGAGTTACAAATTCCACGGTTCCTCTTTCATACTCCCAGCTCTTGCCTGAATTCACACAACTCTCACCTGAATTCACAGGTAGGCAGCTCCTGGTCCAGCTCCTGGTCCTGTTCCCAGCCCTACTCCCAGGCCTATTCCTAGTCCTACTCCACACATTAAGCATAGCAGTTACAATAATAAACACACACTTTGTGGGTACTATCATCAATTCACTTTCTGCCTGTAAAATCAATACAAGTCAACAGACAGGGTACTTCTGTCTGACAAAGTAACACAATCACACATCAACAGACAGAGTGCTTCTCTCTGACAAAGTATACAAATCAACAGAGAGAAGGCTTCTATCTGAAAAAGTAACACAATCAACAGACAGAATGCTTCTGTCTGACAAAGTAACACAAACACAAATCAACAGAGACAGAACAGAGTGCTGATACCACAAGTGTTCTCCCTCTCATTTCTGCTTGGTTCCAGCTTGTGCTCATGCTTTTATATTCTCTTTTGACAAGTTCCTCCCACTGTGGGTTCCATATGATGATGTTAGTTTCCAACGAAGACTTGACACAATCAAAGACAGGCTCAAAGGCACTTGAATAAATGAAACAAAGAGATAAGTACTTGAATAGCTGAAACAAGAAGCAAAGTACCATTTTGCTTGCCATCACAATGGGTTAGGATTAGACTAGACTGGCTTGGCCTGACCAGAATATAGCTTTACACATTAAGGTCTTTCAGTTCCTGTAAGGGAAATACAATAGTCCTTCAGCTGTAAATCATGACCAGTGGTTGATTTTCAGTAGTAGCAAGGTACTAAGCAACTGTGTTTCATTAGGGGAAATAAAAGGCTAGTGACTACTCTTTGATGTGAGCTGAAGTGTCATGCTCTTTTTCCTGTACCTTCTCTTCCCGTAGCAAGTATATGTTTGTCTGTATATATGAATATATATAAATAAATATGTATGTATACATATACATACAAATACATATATATGTGTATATATGAAGAACATATATGTATATACACATACATGCAAACATAGATATATACACAAACATACATGCATGCATATATATGTGTGTGTATGTATACATAAATTACACACACACGCATGTGCGCGCACACACATGCATGCGCGCGCACACACACACACACACACACACACACACACATATATATATATATATATGAACAATATATTTTCAATGATAGTTTAGGTGAGGTATCCAGGAAATATATGCTCATAAAAGGAGGTGGGAGAGTCAACTATTGTGTGGGAGCTAATATCATTTGAGAGTTCTATTAGTGAGGATGCTTAGAAGGAAGCCTTGAACAGTTATATGGATCTCACCACTGGAATATTTATGTGAGGATGTGAACAAAAGTACCAGGAAAAAAAAAAAGTCTTTTTTCTTTTGATGCAGTCATCTCTTTCTCTCTCTCTCTCTGTCTCTCTCTGTCTCTCTGTCTCTCTCTTTCTCTCTATGTATCTCCTGAAACATGGAGGGGTTGAAATCTGAATCAGTAAAGTGATTAATGCCACGACACCAATAAAAACCAGAGATCCCTTTAAATAGCCAGATTTGGAGGTACTACCTCCCTCTCTTTCTGGAAATTAGCTGATATTCAATTTATATATCTTTTGTATATGTTTGTATGTGTACATGTGTACATTGAAAACAGAGTATTTCATTTTTGTCTTGGTTTCCCTAAAATCTGGAGCAAAACTTGACCTATAGAAGGTGTTTAATGAATCCTATTGATTAATTAAATGCAACTAAGTGGCATAGTAGATAGAGTGTGGGACCTAGAATAAGGGAGACCTGAGTTCAAATCCAGCCTTAGGCACTAGTTGTGTGACCCTGGGCAAGTCTCTCAACCCTCTTTGCCTCAGTTTCCTCATCTGTAAAAGGAGGTAGAGAAGTAAATGGGAAGCCACGTGAGTGTCTTTGCCAAGGAAACACCAAGGGGAATCATGAAGATTTGGACAAGACTGAAACAACTGAACAAATCTTCTTTCTCCTTCCTCCTTCACTGTAGAGTTAAAGACAGCAGAAACTCTTGGGTCTTTGATTCATCTGTGCCATTTGAGGTGGTGGGAGCATATTGCCTCTGAGCAGAATTGTGTGGCCCATGAGTATAACCCAACATTTTCAGTTTGAACTTTTTTATCTTTATTCATTTTAATAGCCTAAACATTAGCATACCAAGGCAATTTTTTTTCATCCCAAGCCACACAAAAAAGCTAACTTTTTCCCCCTTTCCTGCCCACTCTCCTTTTGTTATTTGCATTTGTTTTAAGTTTCAAAGACATTTTAGCATTGGGGAATTTTAACAGAAGACTTAAATAGACATTATTAATGGGAATATTACACAATTAAAACCAGACCTTTAATGTAAATTGAATGAAATGCTCAACTGCCCTGCCAAATTGAGTGAGTAGTTTTGTGGACTGAAAACACAAGAGAAAATGTAAAGAACTGAAGGGTAATTTTGTCAAGTCAGAAGAACACAGAGCTAGGAATCAGGGGATATGTGTTTTTGTCCTTGATTCTGCAACTAAATAGCTATGTGACATTGGCTAAATAATTCCTTCTCTGGACCTTAGTTTCTTTGTCTATAAAATGGTTCAGAGTTGGAAGAACGATGCTGGATGAGTAGGTAGGGTCTAGATCTGAAATTCTAGCGTGATTTGAATTTTCAGTCCTACAGACTGATGGAATTTATTTTTTGGACTCTAAAATGAGGAACTGTGTCATGAAAATTGCCTCTAATCAGTAATGTGCTGCAGACATCCTGTATCTGTCCCTCCCAAAAGCTGATGGTTAAATATTCATTGTGAACATTTACACATTTTAAATTAACAGACACAAACAAATAAGTATTGATTTATTGCTTTGCTGATTGGGTAGGGTTAAGAAAGTGATGGAAAAAATATTAGTGATGCAAGTAACCTTATAAAGACTATGATGTGCATAGTTTTTTCTGTTAAGAAAGTCATCAAATATTTACCAGCATGATTCTAGCTCTAAGAAAGTATATATGAGATGGACATGTCCTGTTAGGCTATGATAGACTACTACAACTTGTCTATCTAATTTCATTTAATAGATGATGAGAATGAAAGCTTGCTGCAGGAAGAGACTTACCCAAGGTCACACAACTTTCAATGGAAGTTAGTAGTGGGTAAAAATGGCAAAAAATATATAAAATAATGGATAACTGCACTGCATGTGAACCCAATAGCAATAGAGAGGCATGATGTACAAAATATTACTATATGAAGAATATATATTCAATTGATAGTTTAAGTGAGGTATGCAGGAAATTCATGCTCATAAAAGGAGGTGGGACAGTCAGGTATTGTGTGAGAGCTAACATCATTTGAGAGTTCTATTAGTGAGGATGATTAGAAGGAAGCCTTGAACAGTTCAGTTTTATGGATCTCACCACTGGAGGATTTATGTGAGGACGTGAACAAAAGTACCAGGAAAAAAAAAAAGTCTTCTTTTCTCCTTGGGCTCAACATCCCCAATTCCTTTAACTTATTCTCATATAATATTGATTCAAAACCATTCTGACTGCCCTACTGCAGCCTCCTCTATTTGCATTTTGTTTGTCACTGTCCTTTTAAAATGTGATATCCATACTTGAAAGCAATATCACAGATATGTTCTGACCAGAGCCAAGGCTAGTGAGTTTGTCCTTTCCTTTTGTTTTTTTTCTTAGTGTAGTCCAAGGTTGCATTAATTTTATAATGCCATATAACAGTACTGATTTCTCTGAACTTGCTCTCCAGTAAAATCTCGAGATACTTTTCTCATGAACTACTCTCCATTCTACTTATGAGGTTAATTTCTTGAATTCAAGCATAAGAGTTTTGTTTCTTCCTATTAAATGTTACCTTCTTTGAATCAGCAGAATTTCCTAGCATCTAAAGAGTTTTTTTGTATCCTATCATGTGTTAGCTATCTAGCGTCTTTTGTATCTTCTGCTGATTTAAAATAAGGTTAATTTGGTATGACATATTTTTAGTGAAGTCATGCAGGTACTTTGCCTTTTTCAGTCTTTAATTATTTTTATTTTACTAAATAATTTTGGAAACAAATATTTTTATATTAATATATTAAGTACTTTCTCATTTTTAAATTCAAATAATTAACAATCATTTTTATATTTTCATATTCTAAATTATCTTCCTTCCCTCCTCCCTCCTTGAGAAGGCAAACAATATTTTGTCAATTAAGCATGTGAAGTCATGAAAAGCATTTTCATTTTAGTCATGTTGCAAAAGAAAAAAAAAAGAAAGAAAACAAATTAAACAAAAATATGCTTTACTCTGCATTAAGAGTTCAACAGTTCTATCCTGGAAGTGGATAGAACTTTTCATGATGGGTCATTGTCTTTAACGGAGTAGTAAAATCTTTCACAGTTGATCATCTTTAGAATATGCTGTTACTATGTACAATGGTGTCCTGGTTCTGCTTACTTAGCTTTGCATGAGTTCATATAAGTCTTCCTTGTTTTTTTCTGAAACCAGTCTGCTCTTAATTGCTTATAGCATAATAGTATTCCATCACAATTCTATACCACAACTTGTTCAGTTATTCCCTGATTAATGGGCATGTCCTCAATTTCCAATTCTTTGCCATCACAAAAAAAAAAGCTGCTGCAAATATTTTTGTACAAATATATACTTTTGCCAGTTCTTTGATCTCTTTGGATATAGATCTAGTAATGATATTGCTGGGTCAAAGGTTATGAACAGTTTGATAGCCTTTTGGGCATAGTTCAAAATTGTTCTCCAGAATGGTTGAACTAGTTCATAACTCTACCTACAATGCATTAGTGCCCCAATTTTTGCATGCCCTCCAACATTTTTCATTTTCCTTTTGTGTCATGTTTGCCAATCTGATAGGTGTGAGGTGGTATCTCTGGGTTTTAATTAGCATTTCTCTAATCAGTAGTGACTTAAAGCATTTTTTCCATATGATTGTTGATATCTGATTTCTTCTCCTGAAAATTGCCGTACATATTTGAGAAATGAGGACATTCTCAGAGAAACTTGCTATAAATTTCCATGCCTGTTTCATTTTAAGAAGGGCTCCATTTATTCCTATGCTTTCTTGTGTTTTTAATAGGAATGAGTGTTGTATTTTGTCACAGTCTATTTCTGCATCTATTGAGATAATCATATAACTTTTATGGTTATTGTTATTGATATGGTCAATTTTGTTGATAACTTTCCTTATCCTGAACTAGCCTTGAATTCCTGGTATAAATCCAACTTGGTCATAGTGAATATTTGTGATACATAGCTTGCATCTCCTTGCTAGTATATTATTTCAATTTTTGCTTCAATATTCATTAAGGGAATTGATCTATAGTTTTCTTTTTCTGTTTTGGCTCTCCATGTTGTAGGTAACAGAACCATATTTGCACCATAAAGGAATTTTCTAAGACGCCTCTTTCTTTATTTTATCAGATAGTTTATATAGTATTGGAATGAATTGTTCCTTAAATATTTCATAAAATTTACTTGTAAATTTATCTGGTGCTGGGGATATTTTCATTAGGAACTCATAGATGGCTTGTTCAATTTCTTTTAGGATACTGTTGTTTAAATATTATATTATATATATATATGTGTATGTATATGTATATGTGAGTATATATACATAAACATATATGTATATTATAGAGATATTCTATTTCCTCTTTTAATTTGGTTGGTTTATATTTTCTGTAGATATGCATCCATTTTACTTAGATTTTCAACTTTGTTGGCACATAATTGGGCAAATACATAGTAGGTAGCTTTCAACTATCTAATCATATTCTAGAATTTTCCCTGGAAATGGGGTAAAGCTTATTGGCCAATAGAGACATTAGGGTTTTCTCAGGACAAATACTATTTTTTTCATTTTGTTTTGTCTTCTCATTTCCAATTGTATACAGATTATTGATTGAGAAAGAGCCCCCACACTGTTTAAAACAAAAAAGCATTGCCCATCTGTCAGAATATTTTTTCTTGTTTTATTTTTTTTTTTTTCTCCTTTGTAACATTACTATTTGCTTGCCCAGAACATTGTTTCCAACTTTCTTCTTGGAATTTGAATTCATTACAATGAAAGTTTAACCATTAATTAAATCAATCACTCCACCTGTCCTTAAATAATTAAAAAGATGGTCTATACCCTCATTCTTTTATCACATTATAACATTTCTATTGAATCAAATAGTCAATCAAAGGCTAGTATTAAGCTAGGTTTGGGAATAGGTATTTAATTTGAAAGAATCAAAAGCCAGTGGATGAAATGAGATACCACATAATAGACAATATGTTAGGAATGGGTGAACTATGAAAAGTCATACTCTATAAAGCCTAGATACAACAAGATCGTTTGGAATTAGGTATCTCAGGGGCAGGGCAGTCTGGTGGTAGAAGGAATTCAAGCCAAGTTCCTGAGATGCAATAACCTAAAGACAAAGAAGAAAAACTCTGTCTCCTATGTCCTGCATCTCATCACTTGCTGGGGATAAATTTCAGAAGACCATATTTGGGATTTCCCACAGATATGTTGGCAGTGTCCACAGGACTGTCAGCATCAGGAATCAAGGATGAACAAGACATTCTAAGGTGGATTTGGAAATCTTTAGCAGGCTTAGCGGAAATCTATACCATAGCAAAAAGTAACGTTATAAGGGACCCCTAGAAGACAAAAAAAATGCATTTCCAGCAAGTAGGAGCTGTCAGTTACCACTTTGCCACACATGCTCTGTAAATTTTAGGTAACTTTTGCCTCAACCCAGAATGTGGGTGGACATATGCTTTTAGGGAGATGTTTTATTTATACCAGTTGTTCTTACTGCCTTACAAGCTCATACTATCTCATTTCTAAAAGCCAATTAAGTTTGGTATGCTAAATAATATCAGTCATCAAAGGGGGAGCACAGATGAGGGTTCATAGCATTATTATACTCTACATGGCATTGTGGATAGAGTGCCAGGTCTGGAGTCTGGAAGACTCATCTTTCTGAGCTCAAATATGACTTCAGAACCTTCTTAGCTGTGTGACCCAAGGTAAGCCACTTAACCTTGCTTGCCTCAATTTCCTTATCTCTAAAATGATCTGGAGAGGAAAAGGCAAACAACTTGAATATCTTTCCTAATACAACCCCAAATAATGTCTGACTCAAGGAGAGTCAGACATGAAGGAAACAAAGGAAAACAACAACAAAACAACATTATAGCAATATTTCCAGAACCTCAGACTATCCCCAGAAATAGCCAACGACCCTACAAAGAATCAGTGTGTGTGTGTGTGTGTGTGTGTGTGTGTGTGTGTGTGCAAATGGACATTTGGTGGACTAGTTGCCTCAGTGCTATAATATAAAAGTAGAAACCTTCTGTCCAGTCCTAGAGCCTTGAACCTCTCCTGTTTCTTTCTCCTGAGTCATATTTTTGAAGATATTTATTTTGCAGCCTCCTATAAGTCCACATTTCCATTGGATTCCTGAGTATTAAAAGATTTGTTGATTTAATGTAAAGCAGCTAATCAAGCCCTCAAATTTTCTCCAACTCCAACTCCTCATCCTTTCCCATAGACATTGGCAAAAAAAAGCTGCAGTTATCTGCATGCATTGTTTTTCTACTGGAGCTCAGTGGATGATAGCAGCAAAGATCTTAACTGGATGATAAAGAAAATTGAAGTGAACATTGAATAGTGTCAGAAGGAGGGTCTAGACGTGTCAAGGGGGAGCAAGTAGTAGAAAAACTATGGGGAAAAACCTATCAGTGACATAAAAGAAGGAGATGCAACTGGAAAGAAGACTAAAGGGTGAGACAACTTAGGAAACTGCTAGGTTTCCACAATCACTGTGAATGAGATAGGTGAAAGCATTCTCATAAAATGAAAGAGACAGTCACCTAGACCTCTCTACGCCCAAGTTTCATGTTCTTGTAAATCACCTGATTTTGGGGAAATCAGATGGTGCGCCTCTAGTCCCCCTCCCTTTTCCTGTAAGTGGCTTTTTGTGATGGCCCCCTTCTGCTAAATAGGGATAATCATAGCCATATGTCTTTGTATTGGGTAAGAGAGATTTTCCGGGTTCTTGTGTAGACTGTGAGGTCATACAACCCTACCAATGGGCTGATGGTCCAGCTCTAGGGGAGGAGTGATGGCAGGAGACCAGGGAATTTTGAGGGTTTTTCTTAGAATTGTTTGTATAAGAGTATATAATTGCTTGCTTGACTCTTATTGGGTGCCTCCCTATACCAGGCCTGTCTGGAATAGGTGATGGCCAACTCTTGCAAGACTTGTCTTTAGAATAAAAAACTCTTTCTACCTGGAGAAACCTTTAAGTTTATTTGGGTAAGGGTCTTTGGGGTCTTTATCCCAAACAAC
Organism: Pseudochirops corinnae; assembly: GCA_028646515.1. NCBI lineage: Eukaryota > Metazoa > Chordata > Mammalia > Diprotodontia > Pseudocheiridae > Pseudochirops > Pseudochirops corinnae. Next base: position 2,365 of record JAQQSV010010607.1, on the reverse strand, counting down.
TAGGAAAGGAAAGATTGTGAGAGGAAAGAATCTGGAGGAGACTATTATTGATAGACAAAACAATATTTCCAGAGAACAGAGGAAAAGAGCAGAAAAAATACACACCATAGTAAAGAAATGTCTCCTAAATGTTGCTTCCACTCTGGACTCAGTGTCCCAACTCACATCTGAATGAAAAATTAGGCTCCTCAGGAAGCAGTAACTCCTGTTCCTGTTGGGTAGCCAGGCATAACCTGAAGGGTTTATTATTATTGCCAGTCATGACTTCCCATCCTATTTATTCCCCAATATCTGTTGACTATTGATATCAATAGCTTTTACTGTTATTTAGTGAGAAGGTATATAAAGGTATATAAAGAACAATAGTTACAAAGCAATTCCCTTAAATTAGGGGCAACATACTAGAGGTAGTTCTATGGATAGAGTGCTGGGCTTAGGGTCAGGAAGACTGAGGTCAGTCTGACCTCAGTCATGCACTAGCTGTGTGACCTGGGGCAAGTCACTTAACTCCTGTTTGCCTAATCCACTGAAGAAGGAAATGGCAAGCCACTCCAGTGTCTTTGCCAAGAAAACTTCATATGAGGCCATGAAGAGTTGGACATAAAGGAAGTACTGAACAATAGAGGATCTACTACCCCTGCCTTGCCTTGAGGTTCCTAGAGAAAGTGAGGTCAAACTTACTATGCAAATATCCACATCCTTGTAGAGATGCCTATAGAAAACATGGGAGACTGAAACAGACTTTGCAGCCCTTGGTTTTGTGACTCCTTTTCTTCCTTTGAGTGGAGTCCTCATGAAGGTTGCTTATAGGTGAACTCTCATCTGTCGAAGCTTTCTTTCCTTATCTGGATTGTTTTTTTTGCAATGCTTGTCTTAGCTACGTCAATCCATTGCTGGCCTAGGTCAAGCAGGGAACCTTGGTGCCACATTGGCTTCTCACATGATTTGGCTGCTGCTGTAACTGGCTCTGGTTGAGAGCTGGAATTCTTATGACTTTCAAGGATCTCTTAATCTTACTGGACACTTGGGCTCTCGCTTCTTAGAATGCCTATTTTTCTAGGATGTGAAAAGAGTAAATATTCCCTATTCGCACACAAAAATCCAAAACCAAACAAGCAAAAGCACTTAATAACATAGAGATACTGATCATTCAAAGATATATGGCTGCTGGATTGAAGTTAATGCAGCTCTTGTTCCATTCCTTTACTCCCACCAAGTCTGGAAGCCCCATAAGGTCTTGCCCTATTCATGTAAAATGCAAAAATAAATGTCCAAGTAAGGGGGCATATCAGTCTTTTTGGTAAATTTGGTGACTCTTGAGTCATCAGTACTTCTTGCTTTTCAGCCAACTAAAATACTTTGTCTTACCACACAGAGCTAGCTTTGAAGTCACTGTTGGTCAGTGGAGGCTCACCACATTTCCACATTTTGTATTGGAACCAAGCAGGGAGTTTTGTACATGCTTTGTATTACTCGCTAGGAAAGAAAAAAACTGAGCTTGTTCTTAGGATTAAACCCTTATTGCCTAATCCCCTGTTATACAGGGTTGAGAGGGTGAGAAGTTATAAGAGAAAAAGGTTAGGCGAGGGGGACATGGGAATATGTTCACCAATGATGATTTTTGAAGGAGTAACAAAGTCAAATATTATTAAATTTGCTTCCATAATCACAACGGTGTGGTTGCCCAATTAGTTCTCCGTTATTACATAATGACAACAATTGTTTGATGCTCTGTGTTTTATTATAAGACAAATGAGAATAATTGTTTTGTTTTGTCATTCTTTACCTTGACTGAAAGTAACCACAAATTTATAGGAAGTTACACGAAAGGCAAATTATATGTTGGTAAACTTTAAGCAACGCCTCACATGCACTGGTGTATAACAAAAAAACAAAACACTTTTACCTAGAAAATGTATTCAGTAGTTTTGTTCAAAAGAGACATTGATCATCGCATAATTACTACAACGGAAAATTGCAGCTAAATTGTTAGGTTCAGATCATAGAAGAAACTAAACCAAGGAGGGAAATTGGTGCCCTTTTCAAACCTTTGTTTATTGTTCTACTAACCTTTGCTGAGTCAGATAACATAGATAATAGAACTTAAAGTCTAGTCCAAACTCTTTTAGTAGATGAAGAAATGAACTTGCTTAAAGGGAAAGTGACTCCACAAAGGTCACACTTAAGGACAATCGCAAAGCTGGGCCTAGAAAATATAAAGGAAAAAAAAAGATAGCATATCCTATCCTTGCTCTGGCATTTTTTACTCCTGTGACTTTGAGCAAGTCAGTTGTTTACCGCACACTTTGAAAATCTTAAAATGTCCTTGGTAAAGATAGCAATGTGAAAAGTTAGTCAAGGCCAG
>JAQQSV010010606.1:0-13224 GCA_028646515.1 Pseudochirops corinnae | reverse complement strand
GGGGTGGCTATGTGAGAGCTGCGATATATTGCTGCTGCTATGCCGCCATCTTGGCTCCGCCCCCCGACACCTTTTATTTCAATAAAGGAATCTTCCTTTGAGAGATCATTTCCAATTCCTCTAATGCCCTGGACAAGATCCACCATGAGAGTCTGATAGATGCTTCCAAATTGGAGAGTGGTAAAAAGCTGAAGTTTGACATCATCCCCAGCCCTCAGGAGCATACTTTGACTTTGGTGGACACTGGCACTGGCATGACAAAAAGTGATTTGATTAGTGACTTGGGAGCGATTGCCAAGTCTGGCACCAAGGCTTTAATGAAGTCTTTGCAGGCTGGAACAGACAACTCCATGATTGCTCAGTTTGGTGTGCATTTCTATTCTGTTTACTGGTAGCAGAGAAGGTAGTTGTCATCACCACACACAACGATAACTATAGGAGTCTTCTGCTGGTGGCTCCTTCATAGTCCATGCTGACCACGGTGAGCCTATTGGTAAGGGCATCACGGTGATCTTACATACAAAAGACTGGACAGAGTATCTAGAAGAATGGTGGGTCAAGGAAGTTGTAAAGAAGCACTCCTAGTCCATTGGCTGTCCCATCACACTTTATTTGGAGAAAGAACAAGAGAAGGAAATCAGTAATGGTGGCTTACAGGAAGACAAAGAGAAAGAAGAAGAGCCAGCTAAAGATGAGAAGAAATCCGTGATTGAAGATGTAGGATCTGTTGAAGAAAATGAAGGCAAGGACAAGAAGAATGCCAAGATGATCCAGGAGAAATACATTGATCAGAAAGAGCTAACCAAGATCAAACCCATGTGGACACATAACCCTAATGACATCAGCCAAGAGGAGTATGGCAAGTTTTGCAAGAGCTTCACCAATGATTGGGAAGATCAGTTGGCAGTAAAGAACTTCTTTGTAAAAGGTCAGCTGGAATTTAGAACTCTGCTCTTCCTTCCCTGCCAGGCTCCCCTTGACCTTTTTGAAAACAAAAAGAACATTAAGCTGTATGTGAAGCATGTGTTCATCATGGCCAGTTGTGATGCGCTTATTCCTGAGTATCTTAATTTTATCCAAGGTGTGGTGGCCTCTGAAGATCTGCCCCTCAACATTTCCAGAGAGATGCTGCAGCAGAATAAGATCTTGAAGGGCATCCATAAGAACATTGCGAAGAAGTGTCTCTTTCTGAACTGTCAGAAGACAAAGAGAACTTTTAAAACTTCTATGAGGCCTTTTTGAAAAACCCAAAGCTTAGCCAGCACTGTCTATCTGAACTGTTACATTATCACACATCTCAGTCAGGAATTAAGATGATTTCCTTCTCTGAATGTGTGTCTAGAATGAAGGAAACCCAGAAATGCATCTACTATATCAGTGGTGAGAGCAAATAACATGTGGTGAATTCTACTTTTGTGGAATGGGTACAGAAACATGGTTTTGAAGTAGTATGCATGACAGAGCCCATTGATGAGTACTGTCTCTGTTACTAAGGAAGGTTAGAACTTCCAGAGGATGAAGAAAAGGAAAAAAGTGGAGAAAACACAGGTAAAGTTTGAGAACTTGTGCAAGCTAATGAAGGAAATTCTGAATAAGAAGATTGAGAAAGTGACAATCTCCCACGAGGTGGTGTCTTTGACCTGTTGCATTGTGACTAGCATGTATGGCTGGACAGCCAACATGAAGGCCCAGGCATTGAGAGCCAACTCCACAATGAGTTACATAATGACCAAAAAGCACATAAAAGCACAGAGAGATAAACCCAGATCAACGCTTTGTGGACTCTTGGGCAGAGGCTGAGAAGAAGGACAAGCCTGTGAAAGATTTGGTGCCACTGCTTTTTGAGACAGTTCTACTTTACTCTGTCTTCTCCTTTGAAGACTCCTAGACTTATTCAAATCAAACTTGCCACATTATTAAGCTAGGTTTTGGCACTGATGAGGATGAGGTGACAGCAGAAGAACCCAGTGCTACTCTTCCTGATGAGATCCCCTGCTTGAAGGAGATGAAGATGCATCTTGCATGGAAGAGATCCAGTGGTTCTCAACCTTCCTAATGCTGCAACCCTTTAATACTCATATGTGGGCATATCTGCATGTGGGCAGACTGCCTGGAGAGGGATAGAGGAGCCATGTCTCAGTTCCTAAGACCATCGGAAATATGTTTTCCAATGGTTTTAGGCGACCCCCAAAGGGGTCGTGACCCACAGGTTGAGAACTGCTGGATTAGACAAACCTCTGCACCAGACCCCTCTTTCCCCAGCCCTGACCCAGTATAGTTCCCTGTGTTTTCTCACAGCAGCTATAGGAGCCCTGTCCTGCTTGACTCCATCTGCCAATGTCTAGTGGGGGTTTTCCTCCTTCTGTTTTCCATTGTATTGAGGCAGAGCTTAGAGGGTCCCTGTTCTTTTTCTCCTGATCTGAGGAGTAGGGTGGTGTGTATTGTGGGCTGTTTATGTTTATTTTGTTCTGAAATAAAATATGCGGAATAAAGAGAATGTGGTTTTTTACATGAAAAAAAGAGAATGCTTTTGCTTGTGATATCTGTCTTACACTTAACTCTGTATGAGAGGCAGCATGGTGTAGCAGAGAAACACCCTTTGAGTCAGAACAATGTGGGTTCAGTCCTGCCTCTGATATATAGGATAACAGAACTGCATATTAGAAGGGACCTCAATAAACATCTAGTTGAAGGAATCCTTTCTGCAACATACTGGACAAATGGTCTTCCAGCTTCTGCTTGAAGGCTTCTCATGAGAGGGAAGGAACCATCTCTTGTCTAGGAAAACCCTCCCAATTCTGGGCAGTTCTAATTGTTCAGAAACTTTACTTAATATCAAGCTTCAATCAGCCTATTAACAACTTTCTACCATCATTCTTTGACCCTTCTAGGATCAAACAAAATACATGTAATCCCTTCTCTGACAAATTCATATACTTAAAAAGGGGTAACATGTCTCCCCGCTTTTTCTTTTTTCTTCAGGTTAAACTTGATTTTTTTCAACCAATCTGCATATGTCATGAACTCAATGTCCTTCATGGTGCCAGTTGCCCTCATCTGGATACTCTCCAGTTGATCAATGTCTTTTTTAAGCATCAGTGTCCAGAATTGAACATAGTACTCCATTACCTTACTCACTTCTACCTTCATACACCTTACATGTACTCTTCAATCTAATGATGCTGACATCTCAGGTGTTGTAAGAACAAAACACTCCAGCTCTGGGACCTAGGCTTTTTCCCTGGCCTTTTCCCATGCCTGGAGTGTTCTGCCTCCTTATCTCCACTTACTGACCTACCTAGCTGCCTTTAAGTCCCAGCTAAAGTCCTATCTTCTGGAAGACTTTCCCAATCCCTCTTAATTCTAGTATCTTCCTTCTGTTAATTATTTCCTCTTTATCCTTTACATGGCTTGTTTATATCTAGTTGTTTGCTTGCTTTCTCACCTGTTAGATTGTAGGTCCCTTGAGGGCAGGGACCACCTCTTTGTATCCCCAGTTCCTAGCCCAGTAGATAATCAATAAGTATTTATTTACTGACTGACAGACTGAATGTCTCCTAATTGGTCTCTCTGGGTCATCTCTCCCTACCCTAATATATTCTCCACATAGCTGGCAAAATAATTTTCCTGAAGTGCAGTTCTGACCACATCATTCCCTCTCCTTAGTCAACTCCAGTTGATCCCTGTTGTCTCCAAGACCAAATAATATTTCATATTAGTCTCATCCTTTGAAAATCCACATTCTTTTATAATATATATCATAATTAGTACTGTAGTACATATGTATAATTTAGAATCAGTAAATATATATATATGGACTATATGCTAATTTTTTTCCTGAGAAAGAAAAGAACCATTTATTAAGCACTTGCTGAATGCTAGACACTGTGCTAAGTGCTTTACAAATATTATCTCATTTGAGACTCACAACAACCTGGGAGGTAGGGGCTTTAATTATCCCCATTTTACAGTTGGGGAGATTGACGCATAATGAGGTTAAATGACTGGCCAAGGTCACAATCTAATAAGTGTCAGAGGCCAGATTTGAACTCAGGTGCCCCTGACTTCAGGCCTAGTTCTTTATCAACTGAGCCACCTACCTGCCTTCCCTACCCTCACCTTACTTTGTTTTTATTCATATTATATTTTGTAAAATTTTCTATAAATGAATGAATAAACCATTTATTAAGCATGTACTATGTATAAAATATTGTAGCAAATGCTAGGAATACAAATGGAAAAGTAAGAGAATTCCTGTCTCAAGGAATTTCCATTTTAATGGGAGAGACAATGCATGTGGGAGGTTTCTGGGAGGAAGTCAGATGGAAATGTCCTATGATCCTTAGGATGCAGGGGCAAAGCAAACGTTGACACCTCTTCTTTAATGTCATTTCCACTGAACAAATTATGTCATTTTCAAAATATTGTACTTTTTGACAATGCAAAGCACTTTGGTGGGGGTGACTAGGTGGCACAGTGAATGGAGCACTGGCCCTGGAGTCAGGAGGTCCTGAGTTCAAATCCGGCCTCAGACACTTAACACTTACTAGTTATGTGACCCTGGGCAAGTCACTTAACCCCAATTGCCCTGCCTTCCCCTCTCAAAAAAAAATAAAGAACTTTGGTGGTAAGAAACGTCTTTTCTGGTCCTTTAGCAACTGTGGCTGTAGCATCTGTAGGAGCTACAGGGGATGCTTCTCAGGATAATAGTTGTATGCAGTAGTCTGGAAGCATTACAGGTACATGTCATTTCTGATAGCACACAAGCTCCTCAAGGGAAGGGACAGTTTCCTTATATTTCCAGTTTGTACTGGAATGTCTGGCACAGAGTAAAGAGCTTAAAAAAATGCTTATTGATCTCTTTGATATGTACCAAATCTAGAATTCTTTGAAACTACTGAAAAATCAGTACTATCATTCCTCCACCCAAAAGTTACCAAATAAAATATATACTAATCCTGTCAGTCAAGATCCTCAACCTACCTTTTGATCCTCATGCTATGCTGCTCTTATCCATGAAGTTCATACTTCAGCCAGTCTGGAGTACCCTTGCATGTTATGCACACCATGTGTATTTATGCCTCTGATCAATTTTACTGTGTCTGAAATCTCCTTCTTCCTATTTCTGCTCATTGAATTCTTGTCCATCTTTCAAGACCGAGTTCAGGTGTCACCTCCCCTATGGAGTCTTCCTTAATCCCCACTTGAAAGTGATTTCTTCCTTCTCCTATTGTACAGTGCCCAATATTCTGCTTCTGAACTTACAATCTAATTTAAATTGTATTTATCTATGAATATTTCTTACGTCTCCCAATATAAACATATTTGCTGTGATCTTTTCTTATTTATCTTGGAATTTCCCACAATTCCTAACATAATAATCTGCATATAGAGGGATCTTAATAAATGTTTGTTGAATTGAATGAATAAATTTTACAGCATCCTCAGCTAGCAGAAACATTTTAATAACCTAGGCTATGCCCTGATGGCAATAAAAACTACTTGAGCAATGGAGTATATATGAAAGGTCCCTGTATATTTTATGGGTATCATTTATAATAGGCCATGGGAGTTATGCCTGCTTTATAGAGCACCAAACACACTCTAGTTTTTATGCTTAAAGGCATTTCATTTGTCCAGTGGGGTTTGTAAACATTTGCTCTTGTATTGTCTGTGCAAACCATCTAAGGTGTTTTATAATGTGCTCTGCATTAAGTTATTAAATTGCATTGCCTGGCAAGTCTGGTCAAAGACAGCGTGCTGTGGTAGAAATTACCTGGACTAAAAATCAGGACACCTGGATTAGAGTCTTGCCTCTGTTAGCTTGGGCAAGTCTTTTGCTTCTCTGAGGCTTAGTTATCATACAATGAGGTGATTGAATTAGATCAGACATTCCCCAACTTATATGGCCTATCACCCCTTAAAAAAAATTACTCAGTGCCTCCCTGGAAATCTACTTTCTTTAACCCTTTAACAGTTTTTTTTTTTAATTTGCTTCATTTAAAATATATATATATTTTAAAATAATGCATCTCAAATTTAATAATTTACTGTAAATTTCCTGCACTGAAATTTTGATGACACAATATTGCATCATGTAACCACATAGTATCATATAGTAAACAAGTCATTAAACATACATATTCCTGCTAATGCATGCTGGACTTCCTGACAAGGCTCGATATCCTTGCCTGCCAACACTTGCTTGTTAAGACCTGTCAGCAGACTTGACCACTGATCAATTATAACATGCATTTTGTGTGTTTATTTGGAAAATAACATAATCATTATGACTTTAACTGTTACATAACAGATGAAACATGTACAAATGGTTTTTCAAAATTTTATTCTCTTCTTTCCTGCCCCCTTATTTTTATTCAACTCCCTCCAATTGTGCCCAAGTCTACTACCATCTTCCCCTTCCCTCCCCACCCCCTCCCCACGAATCATTCCAGTGCCCCTAGGGAGCAGTATTGCCCACTGTAGTAATCTCTGGTTAGATGATCTCAAAGGTACCTTTCATCTCAGATGTTCTATGGTTTTTATTTTTACATTCTAAGTTCTAAAGTCACTCCTAGCTCTCACATTCTATGCTCCAAAGCCCCTTTCAATTCTGACAGAAGACTTGAATTCACCTGGCATTCTTCTAAATCTTTGTGGTCACAGGAGATAAAACCATTCACAGCAGTGTGAAAGTCCCTAATACTGCTCTGAAACTTCCTTATAATGTCACTAAATGACCTTTTAAAATTTAATTTTTTCCAATTAACAAAATAACACAAACTTTCCTTCTCTCCTTTTCACCTCCCCATTGAAAAAGAAAGTAAATAAAACCCTCGCCAAAAAATACATTGTCAACAAAAACAAATTCCTCTATTAGCAATGATCAAAAAAAATGTCTTAGTCTGGACCCTCTTTGTTAGAATGTTTCATCATGAATCCACTGGGTTGGTCATTACATTAACTAAAGTTCTCAAGTTTTTCAAAGTCATCTGTTTTTACAATGTTGTTGTTATTGTATAAATTTTTCTCCTGATTCTGCTCACTTTGCTATGTATCAGTTTATACAAGTCTTCACAGATTTCTCTGCAACTGTCTCCTACCTTATTGCTTATAGCAAATTGTATTACATATTATATTTATATACTGTAATTTATTTAGACAATCCCCAATGGACGGATATTCCCTTGATTCTTTGCTACCCAAAAAAGAGCTGCTTTTTTTTTTTTTTGTATTTTCCACTTTATTTGATGTTTTTGGAGTATCTAGTAGCAGTGTTGATGGGTTAGAGTACACATCATTTATTAACTTTTTGTGTATACTTCCAAATTGCTTTGAAGAATGACTTGGATCAATTCACAACTCTACTAACAGTGTATTAATATACCTGTTTTCCCATAGTCCATCGAACATTTGTTACTTTACCTTTTTTGTTAATTTTACGTATCTGAAAGGTGGTAAGGTGCTTCTTTCCTAATATCAGCTACATTGATTTTATTTGTGCAAAATCTTTTAAATTTTTTGCAATCAAAATTATCTATTTTATCTTCTGTGATCCTTAGTATCCTTTGTTCACTTACTCTTTGTCCACAGATCTGAAAGGTAATTTCTTCTTTGTTCCTCTAACTTGTTTATGTTGTCACTCTTTTTCATTAAGACATAACCATTTAAAGCTGATCTTGGTAGATGAGGTGAGATGTTGTTGATCTATACCTCATTTCTACCAGAGTGCTTCCCAGTTTTCCCATCAATTCTATCCATTAGTGAGTTTGTACCCCTCTAACTGTCTTTAGGGTTTGGTGTTTATTTTCTTTAACTTTCTTTTGGGTCTTTGGGTTTAATGTTTGGGGGCTTCTATATGTGACCCTGGATAAGTCACTTAACTTCTCAGTGTTCTAGGCAACTCTCTAAGATCAGGAGTTGCAGAGAAGGTGCCATTATGCCTTGACAGAAAAAGTCCTTCACTAGATAATCCCAATTTCAATGAAATCATGGTCGTAAGTCCACATCCAAGGTCAGCCTGTGGTATAATTTAGTACATAATACATTAAATTAGAATTAAACACCTTTTATGTGCAAATATCCATCCTAGGAATTGACAAAAATGAAACAGAGCTTGCCTTCAAGAGGTTTATATTTTGAGAAAAAATAATTTACATACATAAGTGAATGTGAAATCAATCAATAATCAATCATTCAATATTTTTTTAAGCACCTACTCTATTCCAGTCATTGTGCTAAGATTGTTACACACACACACACACACACACACACACACACACACAGAGTATAAATACAAGGTAATTATTTGAGAGCGGACAAGCAACACTAGTAGATGAAGGAATTATAAAAGGTCCTATGAAGGAAGTTTCATTTGAACTGAAACTTTAAGAAAATTAGAGATTCCAAAGGGTGGAGATGACCAGAATCTCAGGCATTTGGGAATAGACTGCAAAAGTACAGAGTAGGGGTTCAATCTCAGGTACAGAAATAGCAAATAGGCCATTTTGACTAGAACATAGAAGAGGAGGAGAAATGTAATATTACTCTGGAGAGATGGACTGGAGTCAAAATGTGCAAGGCATTAAATGAAAAGCTGAAAAATCCATGTTTTATTCTGGAAGTAATAGAAACTTCTTGAGTGAAGGAGTAATATAGTGAGACTTAGTAATTTGGGAAATAGAAATTTGTGTAGAAGATAGATTGGAGAGGGAAGAGATTAGATGTAGGAATAGCAGGTAAGAGGTCATTGCAATATTCTGAGTGAGAGGTGATGAGAGTCTGGACTAGAGTAATGGTGATGTGAGTAAAGAACTTGATAGAACAGATAAGACTAGCAAGTATAACATACAGGGTGTGAATGAGAGTTGCCTAGAACACTGAGAAGTTAAGTGACTTATCCAGTGTCAGATATGGAAGCCCCCAAGTTGAGAATGCCCCAGAGGTTATTGAAAGGATAATGCTTCCCTAGACAAAAGTAGGGAAGTTAGAAAATGAATTAGATTGAGGAAAAAAGATAATGGCTATGTTGAGTTTGAGATATCCTGTCTGAGATGTCCCATAGTCAGTTGGACATCTGGGATTGTAGTTCAGGAAGGAGATGAGGGCTGGATACATAGACTTCAGTATTCCAACAGAGCTGATGAGATCACCAAGAAAGAGGATATATAGAGAGAATAAAAGAGAACCCAGGACATATTTCTGGGGTTCATGCAAAGGAGAAAAACATTTTTGGTGATCAAATGGGTAGGAAAAGAACCAGAAGACAGCAGTGTCACAACCCATGAATGTGAGAATATTCAGCATGAAGAGGTAAGTGAGTGGTGTTAAACACTGAAGAGAATATAAGAATTGAGAAAAAAAAAACACTGAAGATTTTTGCAATTATGAGTTCATTGATAATCTTGGAGACAATTTCAGCCAAGTAGTGGTGTCATAGAGGTAGCTCATGGTACAATGGAGAGAGTGTTCAGTCTGGAGTCAAATCCAGCCTCAGGCAGTTACTAGATGTGTGACCCTGGAGATTTAACCTCTGTTTGCCTTAGTTTCTTTAACTGTAAAATGGGATAATAATAGCACCTACCTTGCAGAGTTGATGAGAGGATCAAGTTAAATAATGTTTGCAAAAGTACTTAGTGAAGTACCTGGCTCCTAGGAGGCACTATATAAATTCTTCTCCTCCTCCCTTCCAAAAAATAGTTTGCAAATATCTGAGAAGTGGGTTGAAGGTGAGTTTAACCGGGATGATAACACGAGAGAATGGCAGGGTAAGTTGATGGATTTTTAAGGACAGATGGAATTTGGGTATAATTTTAGAGAGAAGGGAAGCAACCAATGAGTAAAGAGATTGAAAATGAAAAGTCGAGGCAAGAACATGATCTAAAAGACAAATTCCTGAAGGAGGTGGAAGAGAAAAGGAAGAGACAAGGATCAAGGGCACAAGTGGAGGGTTCAGTCTTGGCAAGGGGAAGCTATCACATCCTCCAAGACTGAAGCAAAGGAAGAGAGAGTGAGAGTGATTTTGAAGGATTTGAATAAATTTGTTTGTTACCTGTGGCTCAGGTTTCTTTTCCCTAACTTGGGACTCTAAGTTTATAAAAATTGCTCTTGCCCCTTAACCTCAGAGACTTTTCTTTCTCTGTGTGATTCTACCCCAAACCCAGAACAAAACTCTAGGGACATTTCTAAAAGATTTGTGTTGACTTGTCTCTGGTTTTCCCAAATGTGGATAACAGGGTCCCTTCCCACAAAGCTACTCAACATGTAATACATTAAGTATGACCCAGCTATTTATTTCACCTGTTATAAAACCTGCATAAGGTACAAAGCATCTACAGAGCCACATAAAAAAAATAAGATTTAAAAATATTTAAATAGCTCTAATTAGTCTTCTCCTAGAGATTAAGGCCCTTTGTGAGACACTTAAAAAATGTTTCCTAATCACCTCAGACCTACATTATCCAAGTGTACTGCTTAAAACCGTTGTATGTTGCCTGCTGTGACTGTCATACTCCCCTTCTCTCTCTTGGGGTTGGCTCACCTCAACCTATAATCCCCCTGGTAAGCCTAACATTTTTCCCAGAGCAGGGCAGCAGGCCATGATTTCTGCATTGCTATGACATATTCTCAATGTCCTGGGATAATCCAGTTTGGGGGGAAATACATGTTTATACTTAAAACTGTAGCTTGTGAACAAATCCCTACTTATGCGTTTCCCATTTTTACTAATTTATCACAATGACACAATTAACACTTTTTGAAAAACTACATTTTTATTACCATTAACTCTTAAACATGAAACATTTGCTAAAAATAAGAAGAATCCTAACCTTACATTTACAAAATAGTAGAGGAAAAAAGGAATAATCAAAACATGACAATTTTCCAATAAACCTATATTATACTCTCTCATCAATTATTGGGGGGGGGGCCCTGGAGAGAGGGAAGCAAGTGGACACAGACTTTTGGAAATTTAGCAGTGAGGCTCATGGACAGGAAAATCTAAGGGGCAACTCATGACTTCAGGTCTAGATTTTTGTGGTCTTTAAAGGTATCATCAGTCTGTATCACAAATCACCTAGTAAGAGAAATTGCTCCTCTCCTGAGATTTTCTGCTCTCCTGCTAGAAAAATTACATTTTCTGTTACTCTCAGGAAGCTGTATTAAACTAACAGCAGCTTAAGTCTGGGGTTTGTAGAAGTTCCCAAGGTCTGTTCTTTTGGTCAGGCAATGAAGCAGCATGACATTCATTCAAAGAAAAGCTACAAAACTATTCAGGTCTTGTTCTCTATACTCTTTGAGAGATTTCCCTTCTCTTGAGCTGTAGATGGTGCTGGAGAGCAAGGGAAAGTCTCCATTCTTCACTCACCTACAGAAGATTCTCCTCTCCTCCAAATAGCTCTTTTGGATAGAGCTTTCCTCCAATCAGATTAGCTCCCCACATCAACAACAGAGCGTCTAGTCAGCTAGTCTCTGCTCCTGTCTGCCTCTCAACTCCATTGGCTTCTCACCTCCACAGTTTTATGAGCTCTGTGTTCTGTCTTCTGTAAGCCAACCTCTTGTTGACTTCTCTGATCTCTCTCCTACACATGACTTCTTTGATTGCTAGCTCCTGATCTTTTGATCTGGCTCCTAGTGCATTGAATCAGCACCTACTCATGAATAGTGACAAATTGTTCAGTTGTTCACGTCTCTATTTCTATTGAATCACCCAGGTTCACAACCTTGGTATTATACTTCACCCCATATGTCTAATCAGTTGTCAATTCTTTCTTCACTTCTACCTCTGCATCTCTCTAGTCTGTCCTTCGTTTCTATTTACATGGCCACCACCCAATTTCAGATTTGCAACACTTCTCACCTGTAATATTATAAAAACTTCTTTAGTGTCTCCTTCATAGAGCTATGAAAGTAATTTTCTTAAAGCACAGGGAAAAATACGCCATTCTTTTACTCAATAAACTCCAGGGACTCCCTTTTATCTCTAGGATAAAATACAAATTTCTCTGTTAATTAAAGTCCTTCACAACATGTCCCTATCCTAACTTTCCAGTTTAATTATGCATTACTACCCTTTTTGCATTCTGTGGATCAGCCAAAATGGCCTTCTTGCTGTCCTTCACATATGGCACTCTGTGTCTCTTCTCTGTACATTTATACTGGCTCTCCCCAAGGACTAGAATACTCTCCTTCCTCATCACAACTCTTAGAAACTCTCTTCTTCCCATGCATTATTCTTCCCATTCATCATCCATTAATAGTATTTATCTAAGATATAGGTACAGGAGGCAGACCTAAGATGACAGAAAGGAAGCAGTAGCTTTTCCAAGCTCCTCCAAAAATTCTGTCACTAAAAGCTAAAAAGTGAATTTGAACGAATTTAAGAGTGACAGAACCCATTGAGAGACAGAGCATGGCAGATGTCCAGCTCAGGAAAGTACCTACTCAGGTTTGGGCATGGAGAACGTGGAGCACACAGGAGCTGCACCAGTGTAGACCTGAGAGCAGAGTATGGCAGACTGAGAAGAAGCCCCAGCCAGTAGATTCACTCACTCCAAAGGCGATTTGCAGCCATCTCACCAAAGGACAGAAGATCATCAGAGCTGGGTAAAAGAAAATGCAGGGCCTGCAGCAGGGTCAGCAGCTTCTCCTTGGGCTACCAACCTGTAGCCTGGATATTTAAAAATTACATACCCGAACTTCCAGAAGTCAAGATGGAGGAATAAAACTTAGTTGCTCTGAACCCCCTCCTTGACCCAGAAAAGTCCAGAGTTAAAAGTTTACCCAGAGTAAAATCCTGAATTAGTGGAACTATCCTCAGGCTTGGGTGTCATTGAGGAAGGGGGAAGTGAGACAGTATGGAGTCTAAGCCCAGGAGGGTGGAGCCAGCAAATACTAACAACAAAAGCCCAGGTGTGCTTTAGCACCACTTGGCCAATCAGCAGACTGCAGCCCTGCCCTGCTGCTGGCCTCCTGATACTGAGCCTGCAAAAGCTGTAGCCCAGAGACACAGAAGTGGAAACTTGAAGGGGCCAGACCACCCCACCCCCATAGGTTACTCTGTAAGCCTCAGGGTAACTCAGGGGAAACATTCAGAGTCCTGGCCTTGGCCTCAGTCTACACACTCAGTTGCTACAGCTCACAAAGTGAACAATCAAACCCCTATCTCCCAGCCTGAGAAGCTCAATACCTCTGCACCCCAGAAGCAGATAGCCACTTTAAAAA
>JAQQSV010010604.1:0-13225 GCA_028646515.1 Pseudochirops corinnae | reverse complement strand
TAATAATAATAATAATAATAATAATAATAGTTAGCACTTAAATAGCCCTTACTATGTGCACTTTACAAATATTTTCTCATTTGATCTTCACAAAAATCCTGTGATATGGGTGCTATAATTATTACCATTTTTCCACTGAACAAACTGACACAGAGGTTAAGTGACTTGCCCAGGGTCAAACAGTTAGCACATGTCTGAGGTTAAATTTGAATTCAGGTCCTCCTGACTCTGGACCCAATACTCTGTCTATTGTGCCATCTAGCTGTGTAGTTATTGTCTCTTATTGTATGACTTTGCTCACATTTTAAAATTAGGTTGAATTTTCATTACTCAGAAGAGGATATCTTTTAGTCATCAATACTTTGTAAATAGGGAACACTTATATTGTGGCAAAAGGAGACTTGGTATCTTCATATGAGCTACCAAATTTTAATTTTTTTAAAAGTATATTGATTTGTTGTCTAGATTCCTAGTTTTTCCATGCTTTGAAAGACAAAAGCACAACTGTTAAAATAGCAGAAGCCCAAAAGTGAATGACAAGCATAGAGATAAAGCAAATGTTATATATTTTTATAAGTAAAATAAAGTTCAAGGTACAATTTGGTATTCTTTCACTAGCCTTTAACTTTTATCATTCACAACTTCATCTAACATGGACTTGTCCCAAATTTTGAAAAGGAAATTGCAGAACTTAGAAGAAAAGCTATTCTACAGCCTCCTCTTCAAGAAGGTAAGATTTTACATTTCTCTTTTCCCATGCCCTTAGGTATCTTGAGATCAAATCACTTTTTCTACTAGTATTTGGCTAGGGGACTTCAGGCAAAATCAAGATTAAAAATGGCTCCAGTCCTCTATTCTCTAAGGATAGCAGCTCCTGTCCTACCCCATGTTTTCCCAGTTACTGGCTTTCACAGACTTTTTAAAGGAAGAAATAGTCATGTGGTAGTAGTAGTAGTGGTGGTACTAGTAGTAGTAGTAGTAGTAGTAGTCATACTTATAGTCGTCATTGTAGTAGTAGTGGTGGTGGTGGTGGTGGTAGTAGGAGCAATAGTAGTGGCAGTAGTAGTAATAGTAGTCATGGTGGTAGTGGTGGTAGGAGTGGTGGTGGTGGTGGTGGTGGTAGTAGTAGTAGTAGTAGTAATAGTAGTAGTGGTGGTGGTGGTGGTGGCAGTGGTGGCAGCAGCAATAGAAGTAGTAGTAGTTGTGGCAGTGGTGGTGGAATAGTGGTAGTAACTGGGGGATGGATGCCAGGGAGGTAGTAGTAGTCTTCAATTGATAGCATTGGTATACAGTTTAAAGTTTGCAAAGCACTGTACATATGTTAGTTTATTCTGTCCTCACAACACCTGTGAGTTATTGTAAAATAATAACATCTGCAAGGTAGGTATTATCATTAACCCCATATTACACACAGGAAAAATGAGGTATAAGAAAGGTCAAGTGACTTGCCCAGGATCACACAGAATGTGTCTGAGATAGGATCAGAAGTCAGCTCTTCCTGACACTGAAAAGTCAGCGTTCTTAGGTTTAATTCTTAATTCTGCTTCTTATCAGCAACTTGGGACAAGCTGTATAATTTCTCTGCATCTTGGTTCCCTTATCTTAAAATGAAGGATCTCTAGCTTCCCTTCCAGTTCTAAATCCTATAATCCTAGGAAAGAAAAAGGGGGAAAAAAATACTCATGTAGCAGTACTGGGATACATTTTAAAGTATTTCCTTATGGTTTCTTTCTATCATTAAGTCTTTAACCAAACACACACACACACACACACACACGCACACATACACACATATATGGTTATATATATATATATAAAAACCATATATATCTATATATATCTATATCTATATCTATATCTATCTATCTATCTATCTATATATATATATATATATATATAATATGTGTGTGTGCATTTTTTTTTTCTTTTCCAGCAAATTGACTTCAACCTTCCTCCATCCCTCTTCGTGGTGATTTATGGGCAAACATTGCTTAATTGGACTCAGAAACTTCTCTTTACTAAAATCCCTTAATAAAAGAATTTGTTCTATGAAGTATGGATTCAGTCAAAGGGACACACTTGAGGACCGAGACGGCAGCATGTGGCCTCGAGGCTGCAGGTTCCCCACCCCTGCTTTAGGCTTTAGTTTCCAACATTTCTTCAGGTCCCAATGACCTCCAATGCAAACTCTCCTGGATTTTTTTATTTTAATTTTTGTAAAAAAGAAATGGCCTATAACTTTTCCCAAAGAGCACATCTAAATGAATCTTTTGAATATGGAGGCAATTGCCACCTTGAAGGAGAAACTAAAGTTCATTAGTCAGACTCTGGCACTAAATAGGAACATGCTTTACTCCAGTTGAGGAGTCCTCAACCTGCAGAGAGTGATGGGGACTGGACATTCTGGTTCCACGGAAAGCATGCGTCATGTGGAGTCAGAAGATTCTAGGTTCAAAGCATACTTTTCCCACTTACTATATCAGTAACCTTGGTCAAGTCCCTTAACCACTTTGGGTCTCAGTTACTCTGTCTTTAAAATAAGGGGGTTAGACTATGTCCTTTCTAAGGTCTCTTGCAACCTCAAGTGGATCCTAGTTTTCTACCCACTCTGAATAAGATAGCACATAGTTCCTGTTCTTTTAGTCTAGGGTTTATAGTGTAAGGTTTAAACACTTAACATTTGCTTCTCCTTGTGTTTGTTACTTTAAACCCCTATAGGTTTTCCTATAGTTGCTCTCATTAAAAATCATACAGAAATAGTTTGTGTGCTATTTCATAGAAACCAGAATGTAGGAAAAGTGTCAAATCTGTTTGACCTTTCCCATGACATCTGGGTGAAGACACACCAGGATCAAGAGGTTAGAGTAATTGCCAGAAGGGGGAAGTAGATAGGTAGAAGTTGAAGTCTTCTAGGTAGTTTTAAGGTGGGTTCTATAGGACAAAAATGAACTGGAGAAAGAGATGGCAATCAGTCCAGTATCTTTGACAAGAAAATCCCAAATGGGGCCAATACAAAATCAGACACAATTGGACAACTAAACAAGAACAACAGGACAAATGCAACTATTGATGAAGGAATAATGGTAAAATTGCTAATTCACCACTGACAATACAGTAAGATCTCAGGATGCCAACTCAACAATCATAGCTGACATTGAAATAAAATTTAAGGTTTACAAAACACTTGCTATGTTTTCACATTTGATCCTCACCCTTTAAGGCATATTATTATATGCATTTTTTTTTCAGATGAGGAAATTTAGGCTGGAAGAGGTTACATAATTAGTTGATGACCACACAGTTGTGTCAGAAGCAATACTGGAATTTGGGATTCTCATGACTCCTTTATAGTGAGTGCTGTCACAACTTTGTTCTATGACCAGTTATTTCTCACTCTCCATTATCCTATTTGGGTTTTTCTTGGCAGAGTTACTAAAGTCGTTTGCCATTTCCTCCTCCAGCTCATTTAACAGATGAGGAAACTGAGACAAAAAGTGTTTAGTTGCTTGGTTAGAGTCACACGGCTAGTAAGTCTCTGAGGTCAGTAGTCTTCCTAACACCAGGCCCTGCACTTTATCCACTGTGCTACCATAAATAGATATAATTAACTGTACTTAGAAAATCAGTATAAAATAAAATGCATTATTTACTAATAGTATTGTAAACTTCACACTGTCCATTACAATTCTAAATGAATTAAAAATCATACATAATCTCAGAGCTGAAACATCTTTCTGTATTCCTAATTTTTCTATTAATAGGAGACAGTATCAGACTAATATGAAGTAGATGGGAGGATAAGTAAGAAGATTTGTTAAGAACTTTTTGAGTCCCTAAGGTAGTATTTTATTGTATTTAGGGAGAAGCCATTGTCTATAACTGGAAAAACATTTATATGGAAAAGGAACATTCCATCAATCATATTGATGTATTTTCTAAATGATATTGAACAGAAATACATTGATGTTTAAAAGCCCTTGTATTTCTCATGATATATACCAAACTTCCAGATCTGATTGCAGTAACATAATTTGATATTCTTGTCTCCAATGAAAAGTTTCAGTAATTTATCCTTAATCAATTGAAAAGCAAACACATCACTAGTCCAAAGGGTATTTCTTTGGGGGGAAGAAGGGGATAGGAAGACCTCGCTACAATGAATGTACCATAGCAGTCATATTTTTTCCTATATTGAATGTTCTGACATTGAAAAGACAGCCAGTAATAGAAGTGTCTTGGAATGGGGAGAGGGGAGGGTTCATGGAAAGATTCGTGATCTCTTGAAAGAATATTGGACTTAGAGTTAGGTACCCTTGGCTATAGAGGTGACAGAGTAGGAAGAGAAGCCCCAGGAGCTGGGCTTGAATACCACTTCTTTTACTTATGGTTTGTATGATATTGGATAAGTTACTTAATGTCCATGAGCCTTAGTTTCCCAATCTGCAAAATGAGGGAGTAGATTAGATAATCTAGAGGCAGGTAGGTGACATAGTGAGTAGGGTGCTAAGAATGGAATCAGGAAGATCTGAATCCAAATCCATCTTTGACACTTACTAGTTTTTTGACCCTGGACAAGTAAGTTAAATTTCTGTTTGCCTCAATTTCCTCTTCTGTAAAGAGGGAAAGATAATAGCATCTATCTCTCAGTGTTGTAAGGATAGATTGAGGTAATATTTGTAAAGCACTTTGTAAACTTTCAGGTGCTGCATATATCATCATCATCATCACCGGCACCATCACCATCATCATCATCACTAGCACCAGCACCATCATCATCATCATCACCATCATCACCACCATCATCATCATCATCACCATCATCACCATCATCACCATCATCATCATCACCATCATCATCATCATCACCATCATCATCATCATCATCACCACCATCATCATCATCATCACCATCATCATCACCACCACCATCATCATCATCATCATCATCATCATCATCTTGTTCTTAATATTTCATGAGTCTCTAAAATATACCAATATAGAAGAACTGGGTCTGCAGCAGGGCTTTTTCAAACATTTTCCACTCACTGACCCCTTTTTGGTTTCTGTAGTATTCTTTGGGATTGTGTGGCCTGAGGGCATGTGCAGTGCAAATTGTGTATGTTATGTGTTCAGAACCAAGGTGGCAGTGAAGTTGCAACATGGGAAAATGTGGCCAGAAAAGCCTTGGATTTGTTACATATTTGATTTTGAATTAATTTTTGGTTGTTGCATGTTCAGAAACCACATCCTTATAGGGGTCAAGACCCACACTTTAAGAAGTGCTCATCTAGAAAACATGTTTTTATGTCCCAACCAATTTACAAGAAAGAAGAAATCTCAAAAAACTCTTTATTTATAATGCAGACACACTTCAAGATGTATAATATGGCATTGTGAATAGGAAATTGTGATTTTTATTGAGTCAGAATATGCTTGTGCAGACACATAGAAACAAAAACACAATCTAGTGTTGCCCCAGTTAAGACTCATCCATCCATTATAGATATGCTATTCTCAGGGAAAAGTCCTGAGATTGGACTAATTTTCATGAACCTTCTCCATGAGTTCTGAAAATGTTTGGCTGCTCCTGCCTTGACTTAAATTACTTAATTTTTTCTAAACCTCAGTTTCCTCATCTGTAAAATGGAATTAATAATATCTGAAATACCTACCTCACCAGAATGTTATGAGGATTAAATGAGATCATGTGTAAAGTGCCTAATAAACTTTAACAGGCTTTCTGTATGCCAGTTATTATTGATAGTATCTATCGTAATTGCTCCTTTGCCAGATTTTCAACTATTCTAATTCCTTTTCCTCTTTTTCCTCTTTAAGTTTTTGGTGCCTATTCATAGTTACCTATTTAAACAACAAGAAAATTTATTTTTAAATGCCAAAAATGTTGTGGGTACATATTAATAACGAAGAAACATTCATTCCCTTTTATCTATTGACAGAATGGTTTTCTATTTCCCTATGTCTTTTGAAAGTTGCAGCAAATTTCCTGCTGTAGCTAAGTTATTTCTCCATGTTTGTGCAAGGTAACCACTTTTTGTGGTATTCCCATTTGTTTTTCAACCCCTTGTTCAGTTCTTCCTTTAGGCAACCAGCTGTTAAGTCTAAGAACACCAGATGTTAGTGCTAGATTTAGAGATGTTGTTACTGGGGCAACCAGCTCTGTATGCCTGCCCTTGCCATCATTCTGTTACCTGCTCAAAAGGAGAAAACTAGACTTCATCTTCCATGTGAAAATGAAACAGATCAAAACATATTTGTAACTCAAAACTTTTAAGCTAAAGGGGAGAGGGAGGAACAACCCTATTTTTGTGGGAGTTTTTATTTAGTCTTTCCCAAAAATTAAATGCAAGTTCTTGGCTGCTTTAATGATCAAGGTTTTATCTGGTATTGCAACAACAACAACTTCACAATTTAATAAAGGTCAAAAGGAGATTGTGAAGGGTTTTACATAATGAACCAGGTCAATCAACAAGTATTGTGTTATATGTTTTCTTAGGTGTGGGAAGATGAAGACAAAAAGGAGATAATCTCTGCCCTCAAGGAATTTGTATTCTATTGGGGCAATCAAAGAGATTCACACCTAAGTAACCACAGAATAAAAACAAATTGATGGAAGAGGACCCTAACACTACCAACAGGAAAAATGGGAAAGTCCTCTTGAAGGAAGTGTTATTTGAGTTAAATCCTAAAGGCAAGTGAGCTGTTTGCATATAAAGAGCATATGAAAGTCTTTCAGGAAGAAAGGGACCAGGTTTAGAAGAGCTGTAGTTTTAGGTAGTCTGTTGTTCCTGACACAAAATTGGCAATGTTGCCTGAAATTTTCACTTGTACTACTTAAAGATTCCATATTGGCAAAGAAGAGTAACTGGGGAGGATTGAAGAAAGGAAGATGGCTATTATAAGTGGGCTTTTGCAATATTATATTAAATTCTATTCTCCACTCTGACATGATTTTGAAAAATGCCATTTTTATGTGTGAGAGAAGGCAATCACTTGGCAATTTATATCGAGTTTAAGCTAGGATCAATGACAGATAAAAGCAATTTTGTATAAAATAAAGGATCACGGAATAGACTTAAAGGTCCATTGGGACTGTGGTAGAAATGTTCCTGGACACTGAGCAAGGGGATTCCCTGTTATGGAATATGACCTCATGAGCTCATAATTAATAGCATCCCCCCCCCCCAAAATTGAAGAGCCATGGGAAATAGTTCAGCTAAGTAATTTCTTAATTCCTCTCAATGGAAAAGTATTTTATTCACAAATCAAGGCATAATGGGCCAAATGAACTGTTCTAGGCTTCAATGTTAATTGTCTTAAAATTTCTTTTTAATTGCTTTAGATTTGTGGGATTTAACTTACTCCTCCAAAACCAACAATGGTGCTGGCTAACTTTGTGAACATCCCTCTTTCCTCCCCCCAAAAATGAAGAGAAAACAGAGGCCCTTTATTTACTTTTCTGGATTTACTTCTCAAAATGTAAGTGTTTATGGCAATATCCTGTTCAAGGAAGGTAATAACATGACAACATAATGATGTGAGAAAACTTCCAACAATTATTTTCTTACAATACCCTGACCTTAAAAAAAATACCCTGGTCTAGATGCCCATCATGCCCCATTCAGGAAACAGTAGAGGTAAGAGGAAGATGTCAACACATGTGACTTACTAGGTATAAAAAAGCATTGGGGCAAGCTCCACATCATAGACCATTTTTTTTTTCATTTTGGGGAAGTTTTTTTTTTCTCCATCTACCTGGTTTTTGTTGACCTTCCCTTGACCTTGGGCTGTCAGTTCTGCTTATTCTCTTGGGTCTAATTAATTCATGTCCTCCTAGCATAGCCCATATTTGTAACAGGCATGTATTTTATGCGTTTACTCTTCCTTAATAGTCTTTGAAATAACAGAATTCTCTGCCTTCCCCCACCTCTACATAAGTTGAAAACAAAGCAAAATAGAGTTTGAGAAAATTTGCCTAGAATTATGTACCAATCAGCTTACTCTAGTCCCTTCCTCTCCCCACTACCCCCCCCCCCCAGTTGATAATTTATTTTTTCCCTACTTGTATATTCAGGGTTTTGAGTATCTGAAGAGTCCTTCAGACACCCAAAATCTATTGCTACAGAATGTCACATCATGCCCTCACAGTGCCTAGAACCTTCAAGGCATCAGTTAAGGCTTTGAAAGATTCCCAGCTGCCAGTGCAATGCCTGTTCCTTTTCCCTTTTCCCCGATAATGTTAAACTTATTCCATTAGGTCCATGATATACTTGTATGAAGTTAAAAATGAGCAGTTGATCTTATAATAATTCCATCCTAATTTCACATGCATAGGTATGCAATTTACAGAGTTGGCCCAGATATATGTATGGGATCCTGAAAAATGGGTCTAAGGAGAGCAGGATAGGACTGGGATTCTTAGCGTTTGCTTCGTCAAGCTGGCCAAGATTTATAGAAGTGAAGACAAAAAGGAGATAATCCCTGCCCTCAAGGAATTTGTATTCTATTGGGGCAATCAAAGAGATTCACACCTAAGTAACCACAGAATAAAAACAAAATGATGCAAGAGGACCCTATTATAGAAATTCATTTGGCAAAACATTTGTAACACTCATATACACATAAATGTTAAAATTGACCATAGTCTACCCTTTTTTTTTACACCACAATGCAGGAAGGAAGAGTTTAATTCTCACTGTTAGCATTCTCAAACAAGATTTTGCAATCATGTATAATGGTGCATTCTCAACAAATGGAAATATCTATCTAAATTTCAAGTAAACCTGAACATACTAGATCGATTGTAATTTCTGTTTCTGAACACAAAGAGATTAGATGAGGAGAAAATATCTTTTCTAGTAGAGGGGTTTTCTAATGCTATCATAGCATTATGGCAAACAACAAACCCCTAAATTAAGATTAAAAAAAAAAAACTTTGAGAATTTTGAATTCTCAGATATAAGCCCCTAACTAGAATTGAGTTGAATGCTCAAGTGAAAGTCCTCAATCTTAGGTAAAATGAACATTTACCTATAAGTAGAGAGAATCCTTTGGGAGAATTGGCTGTTGTTCTTGATCCTTTTTTAAAGAGGAACAATGATATCACAGGGTGAATTAAATTTTGACTCGTGAGTGAATTTGACCAGTATGCAGTCATGACACTAGTATCTTCCCTGTCTGACCAAACTCTAAGAGCTCCATAGCTCCTGCTTCATCCACCTTCAGGGCTATTGGAACAAATTGTGATCTTCCCTTCCTCCTCCCCAAAAGATGAAGGGAAAACAATGGCCCTTTATCTACTTTTCTGGAGTTAGTTCTCAAAGTTTAAGTGTTTATAGCAACATTCTCTTCAAGGAAGGTAGTAGCATGACAACATAATGATGTGGGAAAACTTCAAATAATTATTTTCTTGAGATACTCTGATCTTAAAAAAAATACCTTGGTCTAGATATCCATCCTGACCCATTCAGGAAACAGTAAGAGGAAGATGTCAATACATGTGACTTTCAAGGTATAATAAAGCATTGGGGCAAACTGCACACCATAGACCATGTCCATTGTGCCAAGGGAAGTCTTCACTTGTTTGGAGTAGACACCCCCCCCCCCCAACTTATCAATGGATGTGAGGCTCCTTGGTTATCTTTAACCTGGTTTAGCCCATCTATGGTTTACCAGGATGTGGCCACTGCACAGACTACAGCTTCTTGGAACCATAGGCAAGAATTGAGTGCCAGGTATACACCAAAGGTGGATGAGCAGCCCTAAAAGGGTTCAATGAGTTCTCATACCAGAGGTGCTAGTCCTCTTTGAACATCCCCCATATACCCCAGGAGAGTTGGCAGTGCATTTCTGAACTGGTGACAATATGATAATAGCAGAAAGAGCAGTAGTTCTTTATTCAGAGAACTTGGGTTCAAATGCTGTCCCTGACACTGCGTATGTGATCTTGGCAAGTTACTTTACCTCCCCAGATCTCACTCCTCATCTGCAAAATGAGTGTTCAACTAGATCGCTTCTGAGGTATCTTGCAGCTGTAGATCTGTGATTTTATTATCCTAAGTAAGAGAACCTATGTATATTAGATTCACATATAATTTGAGAGTTATGAGGCTATCTTGTTTAACCCAAACCCCAAAGGGACCCTAATAAAGCATTTGACAAGTAGTCATTCAGCCTCTACGTAAGGAGAAATGCCCTTGCCAATAAGGAGGAGCTTACCACCAGTCAAGACATCCCAATCCACTTTTGGACAGCTTTAGTTGTTAAGAAGCCTTTTCCTGTCATGGAACCTAAATGTGCCTTTTCTGAAGAGCTGGCAATTGCTGCTGGTTTTGTGCTTTGGGGTCAAGTGGATCAAATCTAATACCTCTTTCACATGATGTTCCTTTAACTACTTGAAGTCAGTCATCAGACTCTCCCCTCAAGTCTTCTCTTCTTCGGTTGAAATCTTTCAAGCTCCAAAATGATCAGAATATATTGCACCCCAGAGTATATCTCACTTGATTTCTAGATCACATGATCCAAGGAATAGAACTGATAGGCGTTCCATATTTCTGTATAATAAGGGACCTCACATAGCATGAGCTCATTTGCTTCTGGAATCAGGCTACTTTAACTTTTTTTAAAGCTATACTAAAGGCTTGGTAACAAACCTTCAGCTCTTTTACTTCTGGGTCAGCCAAGGGTATTTATCCAAATTTTAATTACAATATTCTCCAAATAAACATCATATCTGGGATCACACCTATTTTAAGCTCTGGCTATGCTTTCTGAAATTCACATCTATAAGTAAGAAACAAGAATCAAGTTATGAATTATTCCCCGGTTCATTTATTTCTTATTCCCAGAGAACAAAGCTTCATCATTATTTTTTAAAAATAGCTAACATTTATGTAACAGTTCAAGATTTGGAAAGAGCTTCCTATACATTATCTTCATGATGCTTGAATTGTGTATTTTGAAGACCCGATGTAGGAAGTTTGAATTCTAGTTCCCTCAAAAATAATTTTGGAAATAAATACCCTATGCCTCTATTATCTAAAAGTAAACAGATTTAAAAAAAAAACCCAATAAATTAAAAAGCATCAATTAGACCTGTACTATCTGCCATGTACCATGCTAGAATCTAGAGATAAAAGGGGAAAAAATTAAAAGTCCCTGCCCTCAAGGAGCCTACTGGTTGACAACCAAGTTTTCTAACTATAGAGAGGCTTATCTGAGTCTACCTTTTGATATGTTAACGCAATAAACTCCTTTTGTCACATACAATATATCCAACTTTCCCTGTTTTTCTCATTAGTTCTATTTTAAAAATCTGGAATATAGAGAAATGTGATAAAAGGGGGAAAATACACCTAAAATACAGAAATGTTCTCAATAGAACGTTTTTTTTTTTCTTTATAATCTGCATGTGCTCTCTTCACTTTAAGAAGGAAATATGCCCAGTGACTGTCTACAACTTTCTGAAGTCACCAGGGAAAGCAATGATTTTATTTGCTTGTGTGGGAAAATTTTCCAAGTGAGTAAAGAGGTTTCCCCAGTGAATTTGAATTCAAATATCCAGGGTCTCTACATTACAAAAATTCATTATGTTAAGCTATTTTTATGACTGTCTGATTGTCTCTCATAAGTTTATATTCCTGATTGATCTCTTTATTCTTTCCCTGGGACTCTAAAAATGTGGGCTTTGATAATAGTAAGAAAGGGTTGGTTTGCAATGGCTCAGTTGAAAGGTATTGCTTTTCCATTTCATGTAAATCTCTTAGTGGTTCTGGGAAGAATTCTTCATTCTACTTACTTTTTCCTTCAAATGTTTGTTTAATGAGGATAAAGGGATTACGTGTGACTTAAACACAGAACTAAATTCCCAAATGTAATTTCATCTCAGAGAGAGAGGATGTCTGACTACAGGAATCTTGAAGTATATCTATCTGGCAGATAATAGAAAATAAAAATAATCTTTTCCCCCCCAAGGAATTTTACTCCTGGGCTTCAGCAATCCTGAACAGGTGCCCTCATCTCCCTCACCCTTTTCAAAGCACACATTTTTCCCTCAGTACTTTTATTC
The DNA here is from genome assembly GCA_028646515.1 of Pseudochirops corinnae. Classification (NCBI taxonomy): domain Eukaryota; kingdom Metazoa; phylum Chordata; class Mammalia; order Diprotodontia; family Pseudocheiridae; genus Pseudochirops; species Pseudochirops corinnae. The sequence goes on along the minus strand of JAQQSV010010604.1, from coordinate 1,140 downwards.
TCTGAGCTACTTTCTAACATTCGTTTCATTCCCCAAGGTGATTTTATGAGAAAATATTCATGAAAAATCTGCAGTCCTCTGCATACTTACCATACCTGTTAAGTAAAGCAAGACACGTCCACATAGTTAAGGCAGAAAATGTATGGACCAAAAAATGAAAACATGGAATAGTTAAGAATAGTAAAAGTCCCAAACCTAGCTAGTGCTGACCTCAAAGTCTATCAATTCTGTGTGTGTGTGTTTCTATGTCTGTGCATGTGTAATGAAGCTACACACACACACACACACACACACACACACACTCACACCCAGTCTCCTACAAAGATAAAGAATAGACTCAAGGATATCACATTGCCTATAATGAATGCTCTAGGTCATATTATACTGGGCTTCCATTCACAATCACCACAAAGATTTGGCTCAAATTAACCCATGAATTTGATTTAAAAAATATTTGTAATTCAATCAAAAGATGTGTTGATTGGTTTTGATTTTAAATATGAATTGATTCGTTGACAGATTGACTTGACTAAAAAGATTAAACCAGTTATGGGAAAAGGCCAAAGCTTTAGATACAGAGGTAGCCTCAGGGACAGAACTGAATTTATAAAGGGTGAGCCCATATAAAGACATACTGCATTGAAGGATTGTGTTAAAGGACCACCCAGTATAATCCATGGTCTCAAATGTGAGGGGAGTGCTCACTACTGGTATCTAAATGTTTGTGGCTACAATGTGTAACTGCGCCCTCCCCCAGCCTCCCAGTCTTGGGAACTGACTAATGCTTATGATATATTATTTAAATTTTCTCTTCCAGCTCAGTAGGTCTTAACAATACTAACTGATTTAAACAGAAGAAAAGAATGGAATTACTAACTTCTATTTCCTTCTTTCCCACTGCTTTGTTCCTTATATTGTCATTTATCTGCTATACTATAGGAAACTAATTTAATAACAAGTTGCAGGCATGGTCTGATGAGGGAATGAAATTGGACAAAGGGTGAATTTCCTTTTGAGAGGGCTAAGAGATTCCACAAGGAATCTCACCAAACTAAAGAGAGATTCCCCAAATGAGACTTCCAAAAATCAAGGTTTTTTTTTTTTTTTTTTTTTTCCACCTGCTAGGGATCAACCTAGGCC